>PVIR01004091.1:0-44558 GCA_004026965.1 Petromus typicus
GAAGAGTATTTATTTTAAATGCTCATTTTTCAATTAGGTGTTTTAGTTTGGGGGTACCTTGTTTCTTAGCTTATACGTTTTAGATGTTAATTCTTTGCCTGAGGAGTAGCTGGTAAAAATTTTTTCTATTCTTTAGGTTGTGTTTTCACTTTGTTGGTGCTTTCTTTTGCTGCACAAAAAGCTTTTTAATTTAATGTGATTCCATATGTTGATTCTGTGTATTATTTCTTACAAAACCAGAGATTTACTCGCAGTCTTCGCTTATGCTCATTTTGAGTTTTACATATTTTGTTTCCTAACAAATTTTTTGGCTCCAATATTTAGATCTTTGACCCATTTTTATTTCAGTTTAGTGTATGATAAGAGATATGAGTTTAAGTTCAGTCATTGGTATGTGCATAGCCAGTTTTTCCTGTACCGTTTGTTAGTCTACCTTTCCTCCAACTAAGAAATTTGACTCTGTCAAAAATCATGTGATTGAGTGTGCTTGGAGTTGTTTCTGTATCTTCCATTCTGTTCTACTGATCCATAAGTCTGGGGTTTTTTTTGTTATTTTTGCCAATACCATGCTGTTTTTAATGGCTGTAGCTTTGTATTATAACTTGTGATCTTGGATTTTGATACCCCTTGCCTTACCCTTGTTGCCCAGAATTGCTTTTGCTATTCTAGGTCTCTTCTGGTTTCTTATGAATTTTAGGATTACTTTCTGCAGTTGTATAAGAGATGTTATTGGAATTTTGATTTGGATTGCATTAAATCTATATAACAGATTTGGAAATATGGCCATTCTAACTTTATAGGTTTTGCCTGTTCAGGAACAGAGGATATCTTTCTATTTTCAGATATCTCCTTCAATCTTCTTTTTCAGAATACTATAGTTTTCATTGAAGAGGTCTTCTACTTTCTTGGTTAGTTTAATTCCTAAGTATAGTCAGACCTTGGACTGAAAGTAACTTGATCTGTGTATATTCCACAAGACAAATGTTTCTAAGAAATTTTAACTTGATAAATGTTTTGTGTACAAATGTCACTTGAAACACTAGCTATAACAATTAGATAAGAAAGAACAACAAAAGGGATGCGCCTAGGAAAAGAAGTTAAATTATTATTTGCAGATGACATGATCTTCTACAGAGAAGAAATCTCTGCAGAGAGAAATTATTCTCTCCTCTCTCTCTATCTCTGCTTAGATATAGAATTAATATATAAGTGCTTTTGTATTCCAGCATAACAAATTAGTCTCACAACCAAGCTTTTGCTGTATTTCATTTTTCTTGATGCCATTGTTAAAGATATTGTTTCCTTAAATTCCCTCTTAGTGAGTTTGTTATTAATATACAGAATTTTTGAGTGACTTTTCTATCCTGCTGCACTACTGAATTTGGTTATTAGTTCTAGGAGTCTTATGATTAGTTCTAGAAGAGCTTTGGGGTCTTCTCTGTAGAAGATCATGTCATCTGCAAATAATAATTTAACTTCTTTCCCTAGGCGCATCCCTTTTGTTTTTCTTTCTTATCTAATTGTTATAGCTAGTGTTTCAGGAACTGCATTGAACAAAAGTGATGATAGTGGGTGTTCTTGTCTTGATCTTGCATCTCTCAAAAATTTGTACTGATAATTATCTCAAGTCTTTTCTCAGGCATAATGCACTTTGAAGCTCACTGTGGTTGTTATCAGACTACAGGAGCTATACTTCCAAGCTCACCCAGCTGACTATTGCTTGGCTTCAGGTTCCCTCTTACTGTTTGACTGAGGGCCTCAGTTCCTTGGTAACTATAGCTTTTTAAATCTTGACATCATAACATTAGTCCCCCACCATTGTATTCTTTTCTGAAATTGTTTTGATGATTCTGGTTTTTGTTTTTTGGGGTTTTTTTTTTTTTTTTTTTTTTTTTTTTTTTTTTTTTTTTAGACAGGGTCTCGCTTTGTAGTTCAAGCTGGCCCTGAGCTTAGCCTCAGACTCACATCACCGCAATCCTCCTGCCTCTGCCTCCTGAGTGCTGGGATTACTCTTGATTGTTATTTTTATATAAATATACAGTACATTTTTGGATGTAAGTCTTACAGCCTATTGCTTTGCTAACTCATTTGTAGCTTTTTGTTAGTTTAATTAGATTTTTACACAGGTGGGTTATATTGCCTGTGAGTAAAAACATTTTTTATTCTTTCCCAACCTGGATCTGAAATTTTTTCTGCTGTAATTTTAGTGAATAAAATCTTCATACCTATTTTCTTCTGCCTTTTCCTTTCTTTCTATAATAAATGAGGTTGTTTGGGGACTTTCTATTGTTTTGAGTTATATAGAAGGTGTTGAATCCAGGTTACATAGTGTCTTGTTATTTTTAGGGTATTATTGAGTTTATGATCTACTGTATCCATCTTGTCTTCTATTTCTGACACTCTCTTCCCTCATTGGTCAAGTTTGTTATCTATATTTTCCACTGAATTTTCATATCATGCATTTCTGCTTGTTTTCATTTCATACTTCTAATTCTTTATCAAAGTGGTCCTTCATGTCTTATATTGTCCTGTTTAACTCAACTAGTTTATTTACAGAGCAGAAAGATTTGAAAAACTTAACAGTCTGTCAAGAAAGTAAGTTCTTGAGTATAAAGCTAATACCAAGCTGGTATGTAGTTGCTGAAGAGATAATCATCAATAATACAAAGAGGCCTAAGACTTTTTTTTTTTTTTTTTTTTTTTTTTGAGACAGGATCTCGCTTTGTAGTTCAGGCTGGCCCTGAGCTCAGCCTCAGACTGATATCACAGCAATCCTCCTGTGTCTGCCTCCCAAGTGCTAGAATTACAGGAATGAGCCACCACGCCTGGCACTGTGGTATGTGGTTCTGATTGCTGCTGGGCGTGAGTCTCCACACCCAGTATTGTATGTGGTTATTGGGTAATTGAACCCAAACCCTTGCACTTGCAAGACATGTGCTGGAACCACTGAGCTAAATCCCCAGCCCTAGGCCTAATACTTTTACCAGAAGAATAGGAAATGTGCTCAGAGGGCATCTCAGGAATTGTGTAGACCCTACCCATATTAGATTTGAGGGTGTAAAAGTTTCAAATGCCTTAAAAGACTTTGCTTTGAGAAAACAGCCCCAGGATGTCCTGCTCACCCGGCTCTAACTAACCCCTCCTCAGCCCACTCCCAAGTTCAGTCCTATAAGCATTGAGACTGCTGCAGCTATGACCCAGGGGAGGTCAGCTACTGTGTGAGCTGAAATCAAGTTGGCTTGGCATTTGAAAATCCAATGTGTGGCCAGCATATTAAAAGAAAAAATAATTGTTAATTTCAGGTGGTATAGGAAACAACTGACAAAATTTGACTCATTTATGATTAAAAACTCCTCAGATATGACATGAAAAAGAAGTTCTTCAACATATTATGAGTATTAAGAAAGAAAAAAGTTATGGTTAAACTCACAGTCAGTGATGAAAAAGAGAATGCTTTCTCCCTAACATTGAGAACTGACAAAGACATCCTGTTTCACCTTTTTATTTCATATCACTTTGAAAAATCTTACTCTATATAATAGATAACAAAATGTAAATAAATAAAAATTGGAAAAGACAAAGAAAATTGTATTCACAGATGACATGATTACATATAATGTACACTGTCTCTAGTGTACAGAATTGAGTGAATAGCAAAATGAATAACAAAAATTTGAAAATGCTACATTTTCAAGGTATTAAGGCAATCAATATGCTAAAACCACTTGAATATCTACACTTTAACATTAAATAATTTGTAACTATAATTTTAAATTATAGTAGTGAAATATATTTAAAATGTGAAGTATCGTGGATAAATATATAAAACTGTAAGGTCTGAACATTAAACATTGCAGAGAAAATTAAAAAGAAACTTAAATGAGAAATATAATCTTCACAGATCTAGAATCAATATTTAAACAGTGTTGCTGTTCATTGTATCCCTAATCAAAATGTTCCAAGCTTTTAAAAATATTGTTCTAGGGCCCAGGATTTAGCTCAGTGGTTCCAGCGCCTGTCTTGCAAGTACAAGGACCTGGGTTCGTTCCCCCAGTAACCACATACTATACTTGGCGTGAGCAGCAATCCGTACCACATACCACAGTGCCAGGCATGGTGGCTCACGCCGGTAATCTCAGCACTTGGGAGGCAGAGGCAGGAGGATTGCTGTGATGTGAGTTTGAGGCTGAGCTCAGGGCCAGCTTGAACTACAAAAGCAAGGCCCTCTCCCTCTCTCTCTCTCTCTCTGTCAAAAAATGTATTGTTCTAATTTGATTTTTATCAATATGCAAAGAATACCTATAACATTTTTGGGGAAAAAAATAAGATTGAAAGATTTAACTTAATATAAATCTCTTTTATTTACTATTTGCTTCTGAGAAAGATTATAATTTAAAAATGAAAAAAAGATTTGAATAGACATTTCACCAATATGAAATACTTTAAATTTTCATAAATTTCAGTTATCCTGCAACCTAGAAATTCTACTAGGCATTTATCCAAAAAGTAAAGACATAGTCCACCCAAATGCTTTCGCTCAAATCCTCTATAGCAATTTTATTCATTATAACCCCAAACTGAACACTTCCTAAATATCGATCTAGTTAGTGAATAGATAAACAAATGTTATACTTGAAAAGAAAGAACTGCTAATAAGCTTATTGTGTGTATTTTTTTTCACTTTTATGTGTCAACATTACCACAAAATTAACAGCTTAAAACAACACGTCATCTTACAGCTTATGTTGGGTAGGAGCCAAAGCTTAGCGTAGATGGGTTCTCTACATAGGATCTTGTGAGACTGTGATCAAGGTGCCAGCCAGGGTAGAATTCTCATCTGGCGCCTGAACAAGGCAAAGATCCACATTCTTACTTGGGGAGTTGTTGACAGTGTTCAGTTTATTGCAGTTGTAGGACTGAGAACTTGAGTTTTTCACTGAATGTTGTCTTTAGTCCATCCTAAGTCCTAAAGGTTACTACAATCTCTTCTTGCCATATGGAGTCTCTCAATAGTATTGCTTTTTTTCTTATAATCAGCAAAACTCTGTCTATCACAACATGGGTGCAACTGTCTTTTTAAAATGTAGTCATGCATGGGCCGGAGATTTAGCTCAGTGGTTCCAGTGCCTGCCTTGCAAGCGCAAGGGCCCAGATTCAATCTCGGGTAACCACATACAGTGCCGGGTGTGGTGACTCATGTCCACCACCAGTTAGTACCCCATACCACAATGCTGGGCATGGTGGTTCACGCCTGGTAATCCCAGAACTCCCACATTCTGGTAATCCCAGAACTCAAGAGGCAGAGGCAGGAGAACTGCTGTGAGTCTGAGGCTTGCCTGGGCTACATACTGAGCTCAGGACCAGCCTGAACTACAAAGCGAGACCTTGTCTCAAAAAACTAAAAAAAAAAAAAAAAAAAAAAAAAAAAAAAAAAAAAAAAAAAAAAAAAAAAAGTCATCATGTTATCACGTATGTCCCATCACCTGTGCATGTCTTCCGAGTACTAAGATCCTGACCTCAGGAGGAAGAGATCATTCAAAGGCATGCATATCAGTAAGCAGAAGGTGTGGAAACTACCTTAAGAGACTCTTCTCTAAACAGTAACATGGATGAACTTTCATTCTGCTGAGTGAAATAAGGAAAATGTTAAAAAATATATACTGCCAAAGATTCAGTTATGAAATTATAGAGAAAACAGAACTGGGCTACAATGACAGAAATATATCCTTGTTGACTGGGGTCTTGGACAGGGTGAGGTGAGCCTTTGCATATAAACAGACCCCAGAGAACTTTAGGAGGAGAAGGTTGAAGGAAATGTTCTCTGTACTGATTGTGATGCTGGTCACAACAGTACATACTAGTCAGATACTGTGAAACTATACACTTCAACTACCTTTACTGTTAAGAAAAAAACACTAACAAGTAATAGAGTCATAGTATTTGTAACTTTATATGCTAATTTAAACTAGTAACATCCTTAAGATATACTTAAAAGTCAGTAACCATCTGGGCATGGTGGTGCATTCCTATAATCCCAGCACTCTGAGGGACTGAGCCAGAAGAATAGTAATTTTCAAACCATCCTGGGCAACTTAGTGAAATCCTGACTTAAATATAAAAAAGGGCAGGAGGTGTAGCTTAACAGAGGGGCTATGGATCCAAGCCCTGGGACCAAAAACAAAACAAAATACAAAACCCAAAAGCAGTCATCAGAAAATGGCTCATTTTGTGGTATATTATTAGAAGAATTTTTCACAGTTGAAAATATAAACTTTTTTGTATTTATCATTCTTTGTAAAGAAAACTCAGAATTGGCAAAGATCTTTTAAGTGATCTTTCATTATAGTCTCGTCCTTAAGTAAATGACCCATGTTTCTAATGTAATATCTCACTTGATAACTATTCCATACTTTTCACTGTGAATCTGGTGATGAATATCTCGTTTAACTGTAGCCTCTTGGCAGTGGATATTTTTAGTATCTATAGAGATTTGAAGAATGTATGCTTCATAAAGAATTTTCCTGCCTGCTCCTTCCAGTCTCTCTTAGTGATTAATGAGAGTTTTAATTTGCATGCTCACTTTACACTCATTATAGATTGTTATGTTCCAATAGGAGTATTAAAGTTCAATGAAAATCTCATGCATACTGATGAGAATGCAAATAAGTATTGGTGAAAGAATAGTAGGATCTTAAGGCATAAACTGTCCAGTTATCTTGCTAAATTCTCTTCACATAATCACATTACATTATAATAAGGACTGACATAGAATCCACCTTGATATAATTAGCCATGGCAAAATCATTATATAGTTTATAATTGGATAGAGGTTCTCTTTCAGATTATTTTGAGGTTTAAAATGGAATAGTTTAATAGTGATGCCTTCTGCTCTTTCTTCCACCTAACCTTTGCCAGCCTTCAGAAGGACATTTCCTGTGTTGCTTATAGAACTTGGGAAAGTGAGTCTGATTATCTATAAATTAGTAATCACTTTGAAGATTTCCAGCTTTAACATTGAACAGTTACCTGATAAACAATAGTGGCACCAACTGTCTTTTCAAGATATTTTAAATGTCTGGTTATTATTTCAGCAGTTGCATTTATATAAAGATCTTTATGCAAAGAGTCTTCACATGATTCTTTAAAATGATATTAAAATTTTTAATTGATTTGTTTCTATTAAAGTTTTTTTTTGTAACATTCCAAAAGAACTGTAAAAGCAGTATTGTAGACTTGTATATAAGACAAATTATTGTTTTGAGGGGACTTTTCATGATGATAGTGCACATTACATCATTACACTTTGTATTCTGGTCTTATGCCCACCGCTGTTTATAGACTACCGTACTTGATAATCACTGGTAAAAAGTATATGTCTTTCTTTTCTCATTAAGACAAAATACCCAACATACGAAATTAAAGGAAGAAGTTTATTTGGCTCATAATTTGTAGCGGTTTCAGTTCATATTTACCTGGCTCCAAGGCAGGGTTGGTACAAAGTAGAGAGAGATCACATGGAAGAAACGCTTCATGGCAGGAAGAAGGCAGAAGGCAGCAAGTAGCAAGCCACAAGCAGTGATCCTCTTTGTTTCTCTTATATCTTATGCAGCCTACCCACCCTTAGGGCAGATAGCACTCATACCCAGGGTGAGGTACCTTTTATCCTATCTATGGCAGACCAATTGGTGAAGTGATTCAGTAATCACATATCATTGCCAACAGCATCATATTCTCCAGATCCAGCCACTTTTGAAAAGCCCCACCTATGACTGCATGAGACTTTGTGGAGAACATTTAGACACAAACTAGAACATGGTATTTATTCATAAAGATTTTTGTTTTAGACAACATGAGAGTTTTTTTGCATCAAGATACATGATTGATGGTAGCCCTAGCATAAGGGTGTGTGTGTGTGTGTGTGTGTGTGTGTGTTGCTAGGGACTAAACTCAGTGACTTGGATGTGCTAGGAGGATTGAGTCACATCATCAACTCAAACATTTTCTTGTAAGGACTGAATGTTAGTAAGTATTTGAGGCTTTGTAGGTCACTTTGTCTGTTACAGCTACTCAACACAGAGTAGCACATAACAGCCATAGATACAAATCAATGGGACTGTGTTTCAGTGAAACTTTATTTAACAATACTGAAATTTTGAATTCTGAAAATTCTGTTTTCATGAAAATTATATTGTAAATTTCTTTTTTCGATCATTTAAATATGTAAAAATAAGCAGTGGGCTGGATTTGATTTGCAAGCTAAAGTTTTCTTAGCCCTGTACTAGCTATTGATTTTTTTGAACTAACTTTCTAGTCTAAATTAAAATTGAAGATTTACTGCTTAAAATCTTTTAGAAGTTTGTGCCTGATATTGAATTATTTTAATGAAGCCTATTTCTAGAAAAAAAATCTCTAAGTCTCTTTCTATAAACAATTGGAAAATATGTAAATCACTTATTTCCTTAACTGCACAGAGGAATTTCAATTTTGTTATGCTGAATTTTCTAATAAAGGTCAGAATCCTATTATAATGAATATTTTATAATAGAAATATTCATTCAACAAATATATTAAAAATCTTGTATTTTAAGGCTTTAAATGACAGAAAAATAAACATCCTATGAATATATCCTGCCCTTAACAACCTTATAGTCTAACAGGGAATGTAAAATCTATGCAAGTTTTGGTAGAAATGAGCCAAATAAGAGTGAAAGGTAATGAGAAAGAGCATACAGAAAAGACTAATGACAGTTCAATCCATGGGTACCAAAAAAGAAAAGGAATAATAAGGAAAGAAGTTCAGAAACAAAATAAAAACCATTGGAACCATATTGGAGATACATACATGCTATCAGTCCAAGGAAACAGAAGCAGATGGTTAGAGACCTACAGTTAAATGTTTCTGCTTCCACATCCACAGCTACTCAGTGCTGGGCTTTTCACAAGGATAGGTCCCACTGCCTTTAGTACTTAGATGATAAGAAGCAAGTTCGTAAGGTTGGCCTGAAGAAGAGATGGCTGCTAAATGGACAGGGCTCAGATTTTTACAGCCATTTCACCCAGGGTTTGGTTTCCAGTCTGCTACTTGCATAGAAAAGTTACTAAATCTGTCTGAGCCTTAGTTTCCCAATCTGTAAAGTTCCTAGTGTAGTGTTCTTTGCGTTTCTCGCTGAAGTACAGAATTCTGCTCAAAGAACATGGATAGTGTTTAGAGTCAGACATAGGATAAGATCTGGATTCAAACCCCACCATAGCTATTTATTATATAAACTTAGGAAAGTTATTTAATTTCTGTATAAAATAAGTATGTCTAATTTTATAATGAAAGTTTAATCCAACAGAATAAAACTGTGGTTTTTTGCTTTTCTAAATACCATATGCCTTACAGTATATTTTCTTATATTTTGATATGCTAAGCAAAGACTACTCATGTTTGCTTGAGTCTTTTAAATTTATTTTGCACCAGACTTGGGTGTGTGTGTGTGTGTGTGTTTGTGATTTAGTATACTATAATACTATTATAATTTTCATTTTACAAATGGGAAATGTAATGCTTCGAAAATTGCATAACTTGCCCTAGGTGACACAGCTAGTAAGTGATGGAGTTAGAATTTTAACCCAGAAAATCTGCCTCTAGAACTTATTCTTTTAAGCACTATGCTCTAGCATGTCTTCCATGTGATTCTTTGTTTATTTACTTATTTTTTGGTAGCAGGGATCAAATTTGAGACCTCTTGCTGGCCCGGCAGGCACTGTGCTGCTGAGCTTAATGCCTGACCCATTCCGTGTGTTTCTGACAGCTCCCCTGGCGGCACCTCTCCCCTCCTTTCCCTTTGCTCTGGAGCATGCAGCACAGTGCCCAGCACCCAGCAGGCATTCACAAATGTGCTGCTCTATATCTGCAGCTGTTGCCAAGTGTCAGAGCTAAAGCCTGATGGTACTTCAGCCATAGGCCAGAGCTGCTTGCTGGAGAGGAGAAATCTCTGAAATGAAAACTTTTGTATGTCCTGCCTTGCTAACCTAACAATAACTAAATTGGAGTTTCCAGAAAAAAGATGAGTTTTTATTACCTTGAAGTTTACTGTATTGTGATTTGGCCTGAATGCTATAAATACACTAAACTGAATTTAGATGATTATGAGGCTGTGATTTTCAAGATATGAAACTGCTTATCTTTCTCTCACTGTTGATAGGTTTCTGTGCTCATCTTCTAAACACCTTCAGTAATGTACATGCTGCGTAGAGAAGGGACTTTGACCTGTTCAGTCCCTTTTGCAGTATGCAAAATAACATTAGTAGATGCTCAAAGATATTTTTATGCATAAGTGAATGCAGTGTTTATATAGACTACAGAGAACTGACAGGTTTTTTTTCTTTTTTTTCCTAGCTTGGATTAAAAGAAAAAGAAATATTCCACCTACCATGGAGGTAAGAATACACAACAAAAACACTTGAGTAGCCTATGTTTATAATACTGTACTTCTCAGTTGAGACTTTGTACTCCAAAGGATACATGAAGCCTTAAGGAAAAAATATGATGTACCTTCACGAGGTGTTAATTGTAGTTCAGAGAAAATAAGTTTAAACATTTAATAATAAATTAATCTATTAATGTACTATACTAATATATATTATTAAAATTAATGAGAAAATAAATGGGTGTTTTGTGGATTATAACAAAATTCCTATAATTATGAAATGATATGGTAAATTTTTAAAAAATATAAAATAGACTTTTTAGAAAATTTGGACTTATCATGGCTCATATCTGGTTATTTCTTCTGGGCTCAGAGAGTACTTTTTCAGTTACAGTATTTTTCTTGAAAACTTTGAGAAATGCTGAATGTTGGTCTTATCCAAATATGTCCTTATATTGCCCTTAATTTTATATATTTAAATCTAACAAATATTTGAAGAAACTTTAAAATGCACAATTAGCAAGTAACATGTAGGAGTCAGTAATGAATAGTTAAGTTTAATCTCTACTTATAACTTACCACTTTGATGATAGAATAAAATGCTGTGGTACATGTGCTTCAAAGCATGATTACCTCATTATTTTTGGTTTAAAACAATCACATAAAATGTAGAGTTATTTTAGAAGAAATAAATGCATAAATGAAAATCCCCGAATTACTACTATATTGCCTTTGTACTTTCTACCTAGATTCATTCCTGTCCTTCAGCCATCAAAGTCATCCCTCCCCTATTTCTTTACAACTTTTACCCCTAGAGACAACATAAATGGGCTCTAGCACTCAGCCTCCCTGTTGAGAGTGGTGACCCATCACCTGGCCGTTCTGTCATTACTCGTACTCATGCTGTTCCTTTCACAGGGACTTCAGCAGTGTTCCTTTGGGCAGAGTGTGATGGACTGAGCACATCTTTTGGCCACCTCTAGCCTTTTGTTGTTGTTGTTAGACAGGGTCTCGCTTTGTAGTTCAGGCTGGCCCTGAACTCAATGTGCAGCCCAGGCGAGTCTCAAACACACAGCAATCCTCCTGCCTCTGCCTCTCAAGTGCTGGAATTACAGGAGTGAACCACCAACCCCGGCATTGTGGTATGTGGTTACCAGAGATCAAACAGGAGACCTTGTGTTTGCAAGGCAGACTCTGGAACCACTGAGCTAAATCCCCAGCCTGGCCACTTCTAGCTTTGTATGTTGCTTCTGCCTTGGCCTGCTTTTCTCAGACGCTTCTTTCTACCATCACTAATCTCTGGAATAATCTTTTAAATGCAATCCAAGATTCAGAATTTTCTTCAGTGGTTTACAGCAGTTACATGGATAGAGAAGCCCTTCTAATTCCCCCTTCTCTTGGCCATAAGAAAAGTTATTATTCCCACAGGGAGAGGGACTTTCTCTATTCCAGAACTTTGAACTGCTCCTGTAAAATGTAGGTAACTCTTGCACCTTGAACCTCAAACAAGCTTCAGTCAGAACAGTGAGACCAAGTTATTCCTCATCTGTGAAAACCATTCTCATCATTCTTGATTATTCAAAAGGTGCCATCTCATGTTGCCTCCTTTTTACCAAACTATTGATCTCAATGTTCTTTTCCTTCTCTTTACTCTATCTAGTATTCACACACACATACACAATCTTCTCTTTCCTAATGCTTTATTAAATTCCAGCCTTTTCTATTTCTTTATTAACAAAATACCATTCATCACGAATATTTTCTTAGAAGTTTTCTTTGGCATTGTTACAGTTTCTGTGTAGAAGTCCCCCGAAGGCCTCATACACAAATGTGTGGGGCTTCAGCAAGGTGTTGGATCATGGGATAGAGCCTGATGGGAAGAGGTTGGTCACTGTGGGTATGGCCTGGGATGTGTGTGTGTGTGTGTGTGTGTGTGTGTGTGTGTATATATATATATATCCTTTGTTCTCCTCCCCGTGTGCCATGCCGTCAACTGTTTCTCCTATGCTGTGCTACCCTGCCTTGAATGAATACAAACTATGAACCCAAAAGAAGCCTCTCCTCTTCTAACTTTAAGCGTCTCCTCCTTAACTTGTATTCTGTCCCAGCAGTGAGAGAGTAATCAAGACAGGCCTCAAGTAGTCTTTGTGCCTGACAGATAGTGACTCCCTTTTTCCCTCGAAGTGAGTCATGCTCACTTTCCAGCTCCCCACAGAAGGTGGGTTCAACTTCTTGCTTTCCACAAGCACTTACCGAAATATCCCTCTGTGTTGTGAGCCCAGAGAACTAGAGGAGCTTTGTAATCCAAGTCTATTTCTCTGTGCCTGGTCATCATTTTCATCTTGGCCACATCCAGGCCATGCTCCACACTGACGGTAGAGATTGGAACCTGGCTTTCCGCCCTCGCCCTGTAGTGTCTTCCTGAGCCTTGGCTGCTTAGTTCTTCATCCACACTAGCGCCCCTGCCTCCAGTGAACAGCTACTTCTATTAAAATATCACCTTAGTTGTTAGCATCCCCAAACACCATTCTTCACCTGTCACTTTTAAATTCTGCAGTCTGTGTGTGGATATACCATATTAAGAGAAAAAAATTTCAAAAGTGTATACAAATAACCAAAAAACAATGAAACATTTAATGAGTTATTATAAGGCAAATTCTACCCAGTCCCTGGCCCCGTAGCTATTCTTTTGTTTTACTCATTTCATTTCTTTTCTCTAACCTATAATGTGTCAATCTTGCAGTTTAGCATTCTGAAAGGAATCTTATTTCTGAACTCCTGAGGCTCATTTCAGTGTTGTCTCCAAGTAACTGACATTGAATTCTCTGTGCACGGTATTATTAGGCTCATTTTATAAGTTATGTAATTGAAATGTCTTGAGACTGACATTCTGAATATATAATCTTACTTTCCTATTGACTTAAATTGCATAGATGGAAGTTATGCTCTTCTCAAAAAATAGGGCCCCTATTCCCACCTCCAAACTTACCATATTATTTTTAGGAACATAGTAGAAACTGATGTTTTAAAAATTGCAGCATAGGCTATAACATCATTATATATAACACTGGAATGTAACATCATCCCTTAAAAAAGAATGAACTACAGCTATGTGTATCAATATGGATAAATTTCAGAAACATGGTATTGAGCAAAAAGAGCAAATTCCAAAAATTTTACATAATCTGTTATATCTATAAAGTTTGAAAGCCAGGAAAGAATAGTGGGCATTCAGGTGAAGAAGATGGATAAAATACATGAATTTACCTTCTCAGGTTTAATGGAAATAACAATACATTTTTTAAATTTTTAAGTTGATTTTATTGGTACATTTTATATGCATATTATGATCACAATTAACATTGAGAATTTGTACCAGTACATGATACAACTTAATTCTCGTTTTTCCCATCCCTCTGCCCTCCACAACCTCCACTCCCTATATCCATAAGTTTTGTTTCATTTTTTTAACCATCAAATTTTTTCTTTCCCTTCTTTACTTACCCCCTTTCCCTTTGAATATTTGCTTGTTACTTCACCATACCATACATTTTAAAACTCATTTACATCTTCAGTTCCTTATACCAGAGAAAAGATACCATATTTATGCATCAGTGTCTTATTTATTTCACTTATGAGTATGTCCTCAAGGTATGTCCATTTGAGTATAAATGACTCAAATGTCAAACATAAATTGAGGCAAAGCCAAACCACGTTTTAGGGGATAAACAATGGTAAGAACTTTAGCAGAGTTGAGCATAATGAATCCTAGTCTACAGTGAGATGGTCCAGAGGTGACCCAGTTTGAAACACAGAACTCCAAAATGGTAATGCCAGAAAACTTTGAAAATGGAGTTTAGCTGGTGTTATAAACCTTGACCAGGTTGAAAATGTATTTAAGGGTAATTAGATTTCAAGCACTTAATGTGAAATGATAAGAGCTGAAATCAACATTTTTATTCCTACCAAAGTAAGTACTAACTGATTCCAGGGAAAATCATCAATGTGTACTCAGACTATTAGTTTGTATTTTGGTTAACAGCTTGTTTACACAGTCTCGAGGTATCTCCTTATAGATTACCTATAAGTTACAGAAGGAGAAAAGTGATCTTTCTAGTAGAAAAATCTAGTGGTTATCATCTAGATAGTCAAAATTTTACCAAGTAGAATAAACCTGATGTGTGTTTCTGCTTGTTTAAGGAGCTGAGAATAATATAGTATTCTTCAAAAAATGCGTAATCCTTATATAATCATAAGAAAAAAATTAGAAAGTCTAAATTATAAGACATTTCACAAAGCACAAGATCAACTATGTCAATTAAGATAGACTGGTAAACATGACAACTAAATATAACATGTGATTCCAAAATGGGGGGAAAAAAACTTTGCTCTCAGGGACATATATTGGTGAAATTTGAACATAAATCATGTATCAAGTGATAGCTTAATGTCAGTGTTAAATCTGAAAAAAAAGATGCATTTAATGTCCCTTCATGATTGTGTACAACCAGGCAATTTCTTCTTTATCTAATTAAAAACTGATTTTTAAAAATTTCAGCATGGTGGGGGCCAAGGATTTAACTCAGTGGTTCTGGTGTCTGCCTTGCAAGCACAAGGTCCTGAGTTCAGTCCCTGGAAACCACATACCGCAATGCCAGGTATGGTGACTCACACCCATCAGCAATCAGTACGACACACCATAATGCTGGGCATGTGGCTCATGCTTGCAATCCCAGCACTCAGGAGGCAGAGGCAGGAGAATTGCTGTGAGTTTGAGTTCATGGCCAGCCTGAGCTACAAAAGTGAGACCCTTTCTCAAAAAAAAAAAAACAACCCAAAAATACAGTTTTCAGCATAAGGAAAAACTATACCTGGGAAAGACTAAATGGTCTAGACTGTTTTCTGGACAAATTTGAAGGAAGAAGTACCATTCTAAAAATAGGGTTCAGTGAATACATGCATACTGAAAATGAGACCTCTAGGTTTGTTTTTCCCTATGAGGATCAAAGAACAAAGAAAAAGTGCCCTCGGGCTCTAGGCAGGGTGTTAGAAGGAGGTTCTCTGGAGATTCTGACCAGCCAAGAAGAGGGACCTACCCTCTCAGATTACTGTGTAATAAAACTGACAAGTCTCAGCTATGGTACCAGAGCTGCCAGATTTATCTAGAAATATCCAACAGTATGAAAACAGAAAGCCACATGCATAAACTGGCAGAAGTAACTCAGATAAAACTATTTAAAAACTTAAACTCACTACTATCTTCAGAGAGAAGATTTTGAAACCATGAAACAAGAATATAATACTGTATGAAAGAAAGAAAATTCATCAAATGAAAAGCTCCTGGGAAAAGAAACATAATAGAAATGAAATATTTCATGGAAGTAACCTACAGTACACTTTGTACTGAAGCAGCGTATTCTAAAGTAGTGCAGAAAGACAGATGGAAAACAGGAAAGGCAATTGGAAGATCAGCACCGGAAGCTAGAGGATGAGTGCCTTCTACATTGGGTGAGTGGCGGGTGTCGGCCTCAAATTCTGTACCCAGGATTATCATCCAAATGTGAGTGTGGAATAAACTTCTAGATGCGCAAATTCCCATGATTTATTCCCTAGAAACTTTTAGGGAGCTGCTAAAGGGGTAGGCAAAGAAAAATGGAGTAAGGTCGAGCAAACCACAGCTTAGGCTGAGTGTAGTAGAATGTGAGGACTGCCATGTCAGTAATACAGGTGAGGAGGATCCATAAGCAATTTTTTTCCCCAAAATCATGAAATAAAGCACCCCTACTAGATCAGAATATGTGAAGTGGACTCATAAGTAAGTACTGGGAAAATAAACAAAATGCATTCATTCACTCCTAGAAAAAAGTTGGTTAGGAGAAGAAAAATAACCCTAGTATACAACATGACTCACCTTTTTAGAGTGTTTACTCCTAATAATGTAAATAAGCAATGTTGACCTATTGAGAGTTTCCATGAATAAGAAAATGAGATAAAGCCCTCATTTCCACTAATGGGAAGTTAATATAGAAAGCTTAGAACTGAAAAATGAAGAAGTAATATAAGAATACAATATTATTTAGATATTATGGAGTGTTTAAAAGCAGAGCCCGTTTTATAAGTGCTGGACCTCGTTTTAGGTCTTGGTGTGGCCTGCCCTGTGACAATAAACACCACATAGGCACTGAAGTGTAGCTCATGATAGAGTGCTTGCCTAGGGTATATAAGGTCCTGAGTTTGAGCCTCAGCATTGCAAGTAAACAATGAAGCATCTTGTAAACGAATGAGATTTTTTTTTTATAACAAGTTTTTATACTTTTTTGGTGACAGCTTCTCACTGTGTATCTGAGACTAGCCTTGATCTTACAGTCTCCTGCCTCAGCCTACTGTGCTGGGATTACAGGAATGTAGCACCATGTGTGCCTTCAACAAGTCTCTAAATGGTGTGGCCCTACAAACTATGTAAATATATAATTTTAATTAAAAAATTTTTTTAAATTCAGATATTTATTGGTACATTATGAATACACATCATCATCACATTCAACATTGAGAGTTTGTACCAGAGTATGACATGACTTGATTCTCATTTTTACCCTTTCCCCCTACCCTGTGACTCTCACCCCCTATATACATAAGCTTTGTTTCCTTTTTTCTTTATTACTGTCACATTCTTTTTCTCCTCGTTATTTACCCCTACACCCTCTTTCCTTTTAAATATTTTCTATTTCATAATATCAACTATACATACTACAGATGTGAAAATATCGTATCTTTTCTCTGGTATGAGAAAATGAAGTTGTAAATGAGTTGTAGTATGTATAGTTGATATTGTGAAATAGAAAATATTTAAATGAAAAAGAATTTTTAAATGCATAAACAATACTACAGATGAGGGGGCAACAAATTTTCTTATAGAACAC
Source organism: Petromus typicus (assembly GCA_004026965.1). Lineage (NCBI taxonomy): Eukaryota > Metazoa > Chordata > Mammalia > Rodentia > Petromuridae > Petromus > Petromus typicus. The sequence goes on from PVIR01004091.1 coordinate 17,336, forward strand.
ATAATAGCAGATATTTTAGGCTTTGGTGAGTGAAATGATCTCCGCAGCAGCTGGTCTGCTCTGATTTTGTCATATGAAAACAGTGATGGCACTATACAATTGAGTGTGGCTGTGTCCAGGGAGACTTTATTTATGAAAACGGTGAGTAGATGGATTCTGTTTTGCCAGTCCTGCCACAGATTAGTGGTTTTGTAGAGTCTTCCTATCCCTGGCTACACAAAGACTTCTGATGGACTGTACAGGTATGAAGAGCTTTTTAAAATTAATTTTCATGTTCTTCTTTTCTTTCTACATACATCCTTCCCAAAATGATCTGCCTGAGAACTCTTTCTGGTCTGCCAGTTTTCATTTCTGACTTTTCTCAAAATCCTCTCTCGCCCACCTTTCAAAAAGAAAACCTTATTAGCCCTTGTCTATACTAGATGCTACAATGATCCCTCAAATTAGCATTTAAAAAATCCAGGTCTCCTAAGAAGTGATAGGAAAGTGAATGTCACCTAGGGGAGAGTCCCTAGAGAGCAAAGCAGAGGAATCTTCCATAAAAACAATTGGAGGGGGCAACATGTGACTTCTTCCAGGCCACAAATTCCTGAGAATCTATGACTTAGACCAGTAGTGACCAGCCGATGGCTCGGGGCCCCAGCTGGCTGTATGTTATCATTCAGAGTTCTTAGGTTCGCCATCCCTGACTTAGAGCTTCTTTGTCTACCTAGCTAGCTAGCTATCCATTTATTATCCTAAAATTAAAATTCACAAGTGAGAAAGTTGTCATGGGGATGCATAATAACACATTTATTTGAATTTTAAAACTAACTCAGACTTTTCTGACAGAGCAAGTCAGATTTGGCTGATTGGATCTGACAATGAGGACTAGCTCTGCCAATTACATTATATAGTTATATTTTCTGTACAGTGAATAAGCTAAACTGCAGCTCGAAGACTTTGACCAAAAAATTCAGAGCATATATTCAATATTCAATAAGCTAGAAATGCATCCTTTACCATTATTTGTGTCAGCTGAAATGTACAAGGTGGTACAGTTTTTTCAAAAGTCTGAGGAGATAAGAGTATAAGAATTAAGAAAACCACTGCTGCTATTATTTATGGAGTAAAAACATTAAAATGCATGAAAATACAGATAAGAAATGTAGGGCAGTTGTTAACCTCTCGGGAAAGAGACTGTTGAAGAAGGTATCACAGAGCACTTTGGTCCTGTCTGCAGAGTTTAAGTTGGATGATGAGCATACAGGCATGTATTAGCTATATTTATTTCTACACATGAAATGTTATATTTTTAGAAGTATAATGTGAAACTTTGAATCATATATTTTAAGAGAACATTTTGGGACTCTAATATAAAAAATAAGATATTCTGAATAAACTGAAAAAAGAGATACTTGAAATCTGAAAATACCAAAGCACTTAAGAAATTATCCTAGCAGTATAAATAAAAAACAAATCAATTTGGCTTAATTCTTCAATTTCCTTTTAAAAGCTTTAATGCTTAAATGGATTTATTATTTATTCAATTACTTATCATGAAGCACCTAGTATATACTTAATAACAATTTCTTTGTAGACTTTTTTTTTGCCTGTAGCACCTTATCCTAGATATATTTGAGATAACACTATTAAATTATATTTACATTTTGTTTTTAGTATCATTTTTTTCCTTTGAAAAACTGAAAGAGTCTGATATTCTCTTTCAAGTTGCAAGGGAAATGCATTTGCATTTTACCCTCAGAAACTGGATTTTATTTCAAGTTTACACAAGTTTATCCTGTGTTCTGTGATCATCATTCTGGAGTCTTTCACTTCCAGGGCTAGAAAGATTATATCCTGAGCTTGCTCAACATACTTAATTTCAACCAGTAGATTTTCTCCTGCATATATTAGTACATAATTGTAACTGTGGTATATTTATACTCTTTCCTGCTGTTTTCACTTAACTTTCAAAAAAATGAATAAAAATAAGTGGTTGGCACATAACATTTTGAGGCGTCTTTTTTGTGTATCTTCTTCAATATTCACTTTTAGCTGTATGAAAGTTATAAGAATATAAAATTTATCATGCTTCTTTAGAAAAATTTGAATCATTCCCTTTGAATGAATAAGGTACTTTACTCAATGTAGGTATTTATTTATCAGTTATATAAGGGTTGTTTCTGCTAGTTTATTAAAAATTGTTTTAATTTTCAATGAGTCTTAAAGTTTCAGTGGATCTTACACAGATATACTATGTCCTGTTCCAAGGATTGCACCTTTATTAGTCTAAGAAGTGGCTTCTTATGTTTATCTGTGCAAAGCTGAGATTTGTGCTCGAGTGTGGTGTTTTTGCAGCACATTTCCCCCTCAATTTTGACCCTTATCTGACTTTTAAGGACCAGAATATAAATTTCTTAAAGCTTATATATAGACAAGTGCTATTAGTCATTATTTTTAAATTTATTCATGTTCAGGTTCTTTCAGATTAACAAAAACTTTGTAGGTGCTTATTTAAATATACATAATTAATTCTGAATACTGCAATTAACCATCAGAGTCATATTGCTACTTGCTAAGATAAGTCTCAGATTATAAAACAAGGTTAGATCCTAATAAAAACCCTTAAGGTAAGTAGTCAGCGTGGAGTTACAGTTTGTAATCCATGCTTTTCTCAGTTGTCTCACCAAGTGTCTTGTGCTTTTTCTCTTTTGTTCTCCAAGCTGGAGAAGTAATGATACTGTAAAATCTAAGTCTCGAAAAAGTTATTGCCACTGCAATTTAATTTTTTAGTAGGGGAAACAGTGATGTTTAAGAAAATTTAGCTCATTTGTATTGGTGAGTTACCTAGCCTACAAGACACCAAGCCATAGTTGATTGTCTCCGATTTTATTAATTGTTTAAGTACATTTTTTCATTGCTGCTGTTGCCCTTGTTGATGTTTGGTTTGGTTTTTTGAGAAATGGTTTTGAGAAAATTTAGCTCATTTGTATTGGTGAGTTACCTAGCCTACAAGACACCAAGCCATAGTTGATTGTCTCCGATTTTATTAATTGTTTAAGTACATTTTTTCATTGCTGCTGTTGCCCTTGTTGATGTTTGGTTTGGTTTTTTGAGAAATGGCCACCCCCAACCCCTATATACACAATCTTTGTTATCTTTTTTCTTTATTACCACATATAATGAAGGCTGGCATTGAACTCACTGTGTAGATGAGCCTCAACATTTTGTCTTAGTCTCAGTGCTAGGATTACAAGTGTGTGCCACCACACCTAATTTAGGCATGCTTGATTTTATTCTCAAATTTTTATCACAATGGCATGGTAATAAAATGCTATACACATTTTATTGCTAAGTATTTTTTTTTCCTGTAGTGATAAGAAACATTGTATTGTATATATTCTGCTACACATATGGTCATTATGTTCATATTTTTAAACACTTGAATACTTTTAAATACTTCCTTACACTTAAACACTTACACTTAAATACTTCCTTTAATTAAGATGTTGTCACAATACATTTCTTTACCAACATTATAAAACATGAGTATATGGATGTTTTCAAGAAAGACTTTTTTAATCAATGATATGTTAGCAAGTTGTAAAATCAAATTAGTGGGTTATAGGTATTTTATCTCTTTTTACAGAGGTAGAAAAAAACCATGTAACAAAATATCTTCCTACAAAAACTTGCTAAGAACATGGCATTGTAGCATATGCCCATGCTCCCAACTACTTGGTATGCTGAGGCAGCAGGATCACAAGTTTAAGACCAATTTTGGCAACTTAGAGAGACCTCATCTGAAATAAATAAATAAATAAATAAGATCAGGTATGTAGTTTAGTACTCCTTGGATTTAATCGCTAGTACCAAAGGGGAAAATAGTAATGTCTTAAGAATATTTACTGTTACATGTATGTATTTGTTGCACATGTGCTTGTGTATCAGCTTGTATAAAATGCATTTATTGAACTCAACCAGACCAAGGTACCAAATACTGATTCTCATGGTAGTCTAGATTTTGCCACAAAGGTAATTGAAATACGAGATTGACATTTACATGAATACACTTTGAGTAAGCAAGTTACTCTGTATCATGTCGATGGACCTCATCTCATCAGTTAAAGGCATCAGGAAGAGGCCCTAATAGCACTTGAGGAAGCAGAAGTCTATCTGCGGAGTGATCTCAGACTCATCTTGCAATATCAACTCTTTCTCTTCCAGCATTTTATCTGGAAAACTGACTGATCACTCACTAAACCTCACCATTCAAAAGTTTGAAAATTACTCCACATGAGAATAGTTTTTAAGCTACTGAACTGAGTTGTTATAAAATGTTTAGAATCGTACTATGCTATAAAGAAGAAGGTTTGAATTCTTTGTAGAAAAAAATGAATACACTTTGTGACCATAATGTTAAGTGAAATAAATTAAATTCACAAACTTAAATATCGCATGGTTTTTTTACATGAGAAAACCAAAATATAAATAAAGAGCTAAATTAAAGATAAGAATTGGGAGAAAGATCTTCTGAAAATGGAAAGAGGACCAAGAGATGGAGGGAGAGTTGAAAGAGAAGAGGAGGATTTAAAAAGAGTTAAGATGTGTTATGCACACATGCCAGCTTCCCACGAGGAGTGTGATCGCTGTGCACGACAAACACGTAATAATAAAACATGTTTTTAAAAAATGCTTACTCAAGCTGGGCGTACTGTCACACAGGTTACTCCCAGTTACTCGGGGGCCTGTAACTTTGAGGCCAACCTTGGTAACTTAGCAACAAAACCCTGTCATAAAATAGAAAGAGCAAGGGATACAGCTCAGTGGTAGGATATTTGTCTAGTGTGTGTGAGGCCCTGGGTTTGAACCTTAGAACCAAAACACAAAATAAAACAAAAAATAATGCTTAGCCAGTCCCTAGTTTGAAATAAGTGTTTAATAAGTGATATCTGCTAATATTTTACTGGTTATTAAAATCTACAAGAATCTTGGTGTTTTGTTTTCTTTTTGGAGACAAGGTCTCACTTCATAGTTCAGGCTGGCCCTGAACTCGGCCTTCCTCTGCCTCCTGAGTGCTGGGATTACAGGCGTGAGCCACCACACCCAGCACTGTGGTATGTCGTACTGATTGCTGGTAGGCTGAGTCACCATGCCCAACACTGTTGTATGTGCTTAGCAGGGACCTAACCTGGGACCCTGTGCTTGTAAGGCAGGCTCTGGAACCACTGAGCTAAATCTCCAGCCCAAGAATCTTGATTTCATATGGAATACAAATACCATTCATAGTTCTACATTCATTTAAACTGTCATTTTAAAAAGATTTAGACATTCACGATGAGACCATAATTCGTATGTCTCACTGCCAGTAGTACATGCATGACTGTCCTGTCAGGTGGCATGAGGCAACCACATCAGGTATGCAAACCACCCGATGGAGCAGCTATGCACGCAACACCACTGGTTCAAATGAGTGGGACATGTTATTCTACATTAGGCAATAACACTGCAGTACTTTCAATGTTTGCTCTGCAGAAGTTGTGTAACTTTCTTTTATGTTTTTTATTCCCCTTAGTATGGCCTATGTTTTCTGACCATGATATGACAACTTAATATAATTGAATTTTTTTTGCATAACCCCAACCCCTATATACACAATCTTTGTTATCTTTTTTCTTTATTACCACATTTGTTTTCTCCTCATTATTTACCCTTACACTCTTTCCTTTTAAATATTTTTCTACTTCACAATATTAACTAAACATACTACAGCTCATTTACAACTTCATATTCTCATATCAGAGAAAAGATAAGATATTTACACATCTGTGACCTGTTTATTTTGCTTATGATGACATCCTCAAGATATAATTAAATTTTTAAAATGTAACATATTTGAATTTTTTTTAAATGTAACTACTTTTTCTCTAGTTCAAGATTTTTTTTTTTTTTTTTTTAAAGGTTTTTTGAGACAGGGTCTCGCTTTGTAGTTCAGGCTGGCCCTGAGCTCAGCCTCAAATTCACATCACAGCAATCCTCCTGCCTCTGCCTCCCGAGTGCTGGGATTACAGGTGTGAGCCACCACAACGGCACTGTGGTATGTGGTACTGGTTGCTGCTGGGCATGAGTCTCTACACCCAGTATAGTATGTGGTTACCGAGGATTGAACCCGGTTCCTTGCCCTTGCAAGACAGGCGCCGGAACCACTGAGCTAAATCCCCGGCCCAAGTTCAAGATGATTTTAACTTCTCAATCCCAGTGGAAAAAGAATCAGTCTTATAAAAGTCCTGTACCAGATGCTTCCTGTACTCAACCTCATACCGTTCTCTCCCATCATATAGCACAGCCGTGCTGCAGCAGCCAGCTTTCACCAGAGCTCTCCTGAGCACACCCTCTTCTCTGACACCTAGTGTGAGCTATGAGAGAGTTAGCGCACAAGTAACCTTGACCAGTGCTGAGTAGGAGACACCGGGTGAAAGCTCCCTTCTATCCCTCATGCAGACAGTTCAAGCACAGTCACATGACGTAAGCATGTGGACACGCCTCGAAAAAGCCCAGTGCCCACAGCACCGGTCAGCTTCGCAGCCCACCTTTATTTTGGCTTTCCTTCCACATTCCACTCTCTCCCATATCATGTTCCTTTTCTCTAGGACCACTTATTTAATGTCAGCTATGTAAAAACCAAAAAGTGTGTTTAGACATGAGCTCAAAATGTAGATGTTGAGTACCAGGTAATTAAATTTAATGGGCCAGCTCATTTTGTAATCTGGGTGCAACCTGGCTCTGTTTCTACAAAATGATAGACTCCTTAGTCATATTATTGAACTTGTGTCTGTCTATCCAAGATGCTTGAAAGTTTTGTGGCCAAAATCATCTTAGTAGAATGAAAATATGAGTCTCTCACTATTTGTTCCAGGTACTTGAGAGACTGTGAGGTTAGTTCCTCAGGAGCAAGCATGGCTTAGCTTACAAGTACACTGGCAGTTTGCTGCCTGAGGGAGCAGTGGTTTTCTTTCCCAGGGAGTGTGGATACCACTGTCTCGCCAAGCTGACACACAGATGTCCATCATAAATGATAATTAAACTTTGCTTAGATTTCTGTTTTAAAGGCCATTGAGTCTTGAATACTCAAGAATTTCCAATCTTCAAATCCTGGTCAGGAAAGTAGGAGTATGATCCACTAAAATAATTTCCACTTTACAAGAATGTGATTAATCTTTTAGGTACTATACTAGCTTTTGTGCCACAATAACTTACCATTCTTTTATTCAGATTTTCTTTTCTTCATTAACATACTTTATAATTTGGAACCAGCAATTAGCACATTAATAGGTACTTTATTTGTACCATTATTTTGCCAGAAATTATCTTTATTTGATGTTACACTGATTAGGGTCAGAATCACATGCAGGCTAAACATATGCTGTATCACAAAGCTTCAACCCCAGCCCACAATTCTTTATGAATTTAAGTGAAATGAATGTAACCATTGATATGAGAAAAATTTGCTGGATTTTGCATTCTTACTGGGAGATGAAAGACTTGTAAATTTGCACATATTGTAAAATCTAAGTACATAATCTCTTACTGATAATGCTGCTAGCTAATTAACCCGTAGAGACCTTAGTTCAAACAAGTTCTCACAATTAGCAATGAAAGACTAATTGTGAATCTAATTAGCAAGTGGAGTTAGCCTGTTTCCAGGTTAATATCGTGTTTATGTGTTTCACCTTTATAAACACATTATGTGAAAATGCATTTAAAAAAGAAAATCATATGCCTGTGTTCTTGTCTTTTGCGTCTTAAGCATTTTTAAAGGAAAGGAGTCTATGTATTTATAAAATAAACATGGAAGGAAACAAATACAGTACAAATTTATAGTGGTCATTTGGATGGTAAGTTGGTTTTTATCTTTTCTTATGCTATTAAGTGTTTTGTGAATTTGTTGTATAAAAGCTCTATTCCTCTATTATCAGAAAAATCAAATTTTAGAAAATTAGAATGCTAGCTCAGTGGTGCTCTTCTTTTTATCTAACAGATTACGCAGAGGACCTGGTGAGAAAGAGGTAACCCTCATGTCCACCCTTGTTTTAGCTTGACATACATTTCTAAAGTGCTGCTGTGCTATTTTATCAGATAACTGATGCCTTTCCTGTTACATAAATTAATTTTTTCTGTTTTGTTTCTTGCTTTAGCTTCACAATGTTTCCCTTCTTCCTTTAGCTTGACACTGTAGCTTGGCTACACTTTTGAATGGATATTTCTTTTTCTTTTCTTTTTTTTTTTTTTTTTTTTTTTTTTTTTTTTTTTTTTTGAGATAGAGTCTTGCTTTGTAGTTCAGGCTGGCCCTGAACTCAGTATGTAGCCAAGGCCAGCCACAAACTCACAGCAGTCCTCCTGCCTCTGCCTCTGCCTCTGCCTTTGCTTCCCCAAGTGCTGGGATTACAAGAGTGAGCCATCACACCCAGCGTTGTGTTATGTGGTTACCGGAGATCGAACTCAGGACCTTGCACTTGCCAGGCAAACGCCAGAACCATTGAGTTACATCTGTACTCAGCCCCAGTGTATAATCTTTTTGATGATTCATTACTTTCTGTTTGCCAGTATCTCACTGAGGATTTTTGTGTCAATATTCATTAAAGAGATTAGCCTGTATTGTCTTTTTTAGTTGGCTTCTTTCTCATTTTGAAATCAGGGTGGCTTCCAAGAATGACTTTAGGGCAACCCCTTTCCTTTTAATTTCATTCAAGAGTTTGAGGAGTATGTCTTGGCTGTCCCCTGAAGTTCTTGTAGAATCCAGCAGTGAATCCATTGGCTCCTCTTAATTGATAAGTAGTGTTATTGTGGTTGTTGTTGTTGTTGTTTTTGCTTTAATTTCATTTCTTATTAGATTATTGGGATTTTCATGTCTTCTTGATTAAACTTTGAAATTCGTATGTGTCTAGGAATCTACCCATTTCTTCTGAATTCTCCAGTTCATTAGAGTACAGATTTTCAAGGATATTGATAATAATCAGCAGTATCTGTTTTGATTTCACTTTTTTTCATTTCTTATTGCATTGATGTGCATCTTTTCTTTCCTTCATTGGTAACATTGGCTAAGAATTTGTCTGTTTTGTTTATTGTTTCAAAGAATCAGTTGTTTGATTCAATAATTCTTTGTATTGGTTTTTTTAGCCTCAGTTTCATTAATTTCTGCTCTGATATTTATAATTTTCTTCCTGTACTAAGTTTGGAAGTAGTTTGTTCTTTTTCTTTTAGGACCTTGAGATGCATCATTATTTATGTGGGCTCACCGTTTGTGTGATATGGGCTGTTTTAGGTACCTGATACCTGCAAATTAAAGTGGGAAAGGTTTATTTGCACTCACAGTACATAGAGGTTTCAGTCTGGCACCACCTGGCTGCAGCACAGGCTGGGATGGCAGGGGGGGATGACAGGAGAAACAGTTTGTGGTATGGCAGGCACAAAGCAGTGAGACATCCCTCTTCTTTCCCTCTTTATTCCATCCAAACTGGTTCTACCTACACCAAGTGTGAGTCTTCCCCCCAGAAGAAATTAGACAGTTCCTAGAATCAGAAGATAATAACAGTACTACATACCAGAACATGTGGGACACAATGAAAGCAGTCCTAAGAGGGGCATTTAAAGCTGTGAATACCCATATTTGTAGGGTGTATCTAGGTACCCCCAAAGCCTCATGCACAGTTGTGGGACTTTGGGGAAATGATAAGCTCATAAGTAAAGATCTTTAAATGCTATAACAGGGCAGGGGATTTAGCTCAGTGGTTCCAACACCTTTCTTGCAAGGGCCCTGATTCAATCTCTGGTAACCACATAAAACAATACTGGGCATGGAGACTCACAGCCAGCAGCAATCAATACCACATACTACAGTGCAGGGCGTGGTGGCTCACATCTGTCATCCCAGCACTCAAGAGGCAGAGGCAGGAGGATTGCTGTGATGTGAATTTGAGGCTGAGCTCAGGGCCAGTCTGAACTACAAAGTGAGACCCTGTCTCAAAAAACAGCTATAACAGTGTCGCCATTAACAATAGAAAAGATTTCAATGATAATAGAATTGTTAGCTAAATACTCAAAGATTAATTAAAGTTAATAGTAATATTAGTAAAGATGAAGTGAATGTAGAATGGGAGAATGAACTTTGAAAAATAAAGAAAAGATGAAGAGAGGGAAGTCATAGCGGATCCTATTGAGAGTAAAAGAAAATAAATAAAATTGGCAGAAAAGAATAAAAACAGAGAGTGAAATAAGTATGAAAACAAAGAAAGACCCAAAACCTAAAAAAAAAAAAAAAAAAAATGAGTCCCCCCTGCAAAATTCCTCAGTGTTTTTAAATTAGTGGTTTCTCCCATTGTCAACAGGATTGGAATCCATTAGCTGTCAAGGAGGGCAGCTGATCGCTGCAAGCCCTGTTTTGTTTCCAAGCCCATGTTCTTCTGTGTGAGTGCCGGATTCTGCCCTGCCTTTACCCCAGGTGTAGTAAGTCAGCAGTTTCCATTCTAGGCCTTTCTTCGGCCCTGCAGACCCAATTTCTATGCACAGCAAGTCCTGTCTTTCTCTTCCTGGCTTTGTGGCCTATGGGTTTGTAGAATCTACCACCCTCCTACCCCACTCCCTGCTTCAGAAGTCTCTCTATTGTCCACTCCAGGCTATGCCAGCCTTTCATATCGAGTTGTATCCCTGCTCATGTTTGTGAATGAGGAAAGCAAACACTACAGAGTTCTCTGCTGGGGTTCAAGCAGCCTGCTGGACCTAAAGCTAGCACTTTCATACCCAGCCCTCTCTGGGAATTTGTAATTAACAGGTCATACCTACTTCCCCAGCCAGCTTTGCATATCTGAGTCTCCATCCTCCAGACTGTTTTGTTCTTTTCTCTGTATTATGCTCCATTTCTCCAGATTTTCTGTAGTTCCTAGCTTTCTTATTAGTGCCTTTCCAGTTCTCAGAATCTTCTTGTTTTTTTTCTCTTCTCCAAGTTGTTTACCTGTTGTCTTGATTCCATGTCCCAGAGTTGCCATATTTTGCCATCAGTCTCTACTCTGCTAATTTTCTGGCCTCTGTGTTTGTTTTAAAATATATTACTTATGTTGGGGGAAAATATTTTCATTTTGATGGGAAAAAATGTGAGCGCTCCAGGGATTGTTTACCCCTTTGCAAATTCTTCCATACCATTTCAGGTTTCCTATTTCTTAGCTGAAAAGGGCAGGCTAAAGAAACAGGAAAGACAGGGAAAGAACAGGCAACGAGTCTCCTGATTGCTCTTGCCCACTGTCTGAGTTATGCATCTGCCTGTATATCATTTGTCTCCTCCTACTAAAATTTAAGATGCATGAGAGCAAGGGCTATGATTTGTTCCTAACTACATCTGTAGGATCTAAACAACATCTGGCTCAGAGCAAGTGCTTGGTGATATAGAAGGATTAGTCTCATGGTGAGTTCTTTCTTTGCCTTTGTTTCTCCTTTTACTTTGTTCTTATTTTCTCGTGACCATTTTGATCCCCTCTCTCAAATCCCATGAAAATTCTCATCTGACCTTTTGTGTTCATCTTGTCACTGGGATATCAGGGATATCCCTGAACATTTTTGGCTCCTGCTAGGCTCCCAGTGGAGGCTTGGCTTCTGAGCTAACAGTGATACCTGCCTGAGCTTACACTTGATTTTCTGGCCTTTAGAATTCACTCTATAATCCTAATTAATACTCTAACCTAGTCAGTTCTCTTAGGAGAAGAGTTGTTAACTGGCTCCTCCATTTACCTTTCCTCATTCCCAGAATATCATTTCAATTAGTTTCATCAGCCATTATTCTTTAGGGAATTTCCCCCCCCCCCATGTATTTACTACAGATACCCCATACTGCTTCTCTGTCAGTGCTAGTCACATGGTTCAAGGGGTGTTGTTGTTACTGCTGCCATAGTTGTTCATCCAACTGCTATGCTTTTAATTAGTGACAGGATCACCTCTCCAGCCTTCTACCACTGTCTCTCCCTTTGATCTATCTTCTTAGTTTGTTTATTTGTTTTTTTGTTCATTTGTTTTGAGACAAGGTCTCACTGTTGTAGTTCAGGCTGGCCCTCAGTTCACTGTGTAGGCCAAGCAAGGCTTGAACTCACAGCACTCCTTCTGCCTCCTGCCTCCCGAGTGCTGGGATTACAGGTGTGAGCCACCACACCCAGCATTGTGGTATGTGGTACTGATTGCTGATGGGCATGAGTCACCACACTGGGCATTGTGATATGTGGTTGCCGGGGATCAAACTCAGGACCTTGTGCAGGCAATACAGATGCCAGAACCTCTGAGCTAAATTCCCAATCCCTATCTTCTTACTGTTACCTTCCCTAATTCCAAGGGAACTTCTTGTTTTTTTCTGTCTTGGAGAGAAGGACATTAGAGTCCTGAGTCACACTTTAAGTGACTGGGGGTTACCCACCTGCCTTTCAACAATACCTCTGCCTGTTTTGGAAAACACCACCATAGTCCCTCTGAAATTTCAGCAAACAGTTTTCAGTGTTTAATCAAGGATAAATCATATCCCATCATTAATCCTTTCCATCTCTCTCTTCCTGTCTGACCCCTTAGTCAGTGCCTGGAACAATGCTTACAACATGAGAGGTATACAGTATTTGTTGGGTGAATGATTTGGGGTCTGCAGTTTCACTTTACTCCCTCTTGAGCAAATTAGCTCAGAATGTTGGTATTGTATTAGAAATCAAAATCTAGGAAAGGGTAGGCAGAGACCTATTTCCTTATGACCCCCCTAAATATTTGCTTTTACTTTCTGCCTTAGCAGTTTATCTTCTAGAAATCTTCTTAAAATTATCTTGTAAACATATACAATTCAGTATCTAATAATAAACCCCAGTGGAATCCCAGGAGGCTAAAATGGAATTCCAAAGACGTGCTACTATGAAATGACCTTTGTGCCATAATATTAAGTTGAAAAACAGTTGATGTACCTTTTGTGTAAGGGTGGAGATAGACAGACATACTTGCTTATTTTATAAAGAAACAGAGAGAAAAATTATAAAAAATAATAAAAGTAGTAGGAAGGAGGATGCCAAATGGAAGAATAAGAATGGATCCTAGAACTAGTTAGTTTTCACTTTGGAACCAAATAAATGTTTAGCTAACAATCAAATAAGCTGTGCTTAACTTGTTGATTTTCCTTTCAGCATGAGGTATGGTGTCTTTTTTTTTTTTTTTTAACCATGTATCACACTCATGACCATGTGCTTGTGAGGGAGGCACCAGAACCACTGAGTAAAATTCTCGTCCTTCAGCATGAAGTTCATGTAGTTGTGTAAAGAACTGGAGAGAAAACCTGTTGAGCAGAGGGCGGAAAGGGGCCAAGTGAAGTGCAGTGTGTTTAAAGAACAAAGAAGCCGGTGAGGCTAGAGTGTAATAGGCAAAGGGGAAAGTGATGTGGAATGAGATTGGAGAAGTAGACAGCAATTCAGTCAGCTGTGGCCTGGTCTCAACTGGATTTTTTAGCAGATCCGAAGTGGATGGTGGTTGAAGATATTTATTAGGAACACTTGTGAAAGGAAGAAGAAACAGCAGTGAGCGCAGGACAGCATCAGACTGTGACACAGCCCAGCAAAGCTGCAGCCCACTCAGCAGAGAGAGTGCAGGACCAAGTTCTGCCGGTCACAGTCCTATTATGTCTGGCTGAGGCAGCCAAGCCTCTACTCCCTGCCTGTCTCACTCAGTCCGAGGATGTGGACTGCTCTGGGAAGCCATTACCAAGGCCGCCCTGCGGCTGGGGTACAAGCTAAAGCTATGAACAACTTCAAGCTGTCTGGTCGCAGTATTCTTCTCCTTCCTCCCCCTCTTTCTCCCTTCTTCCTTCACCTGCCATTTCTTCTTTCCATCTCTTTCCTCCTGCTCCTTCCCTTTTTCTTTTCTCTTGCCCAAATCATGTGCATTTGGTGTGTCAAAGACTACTTTAACTATACGATAATTAACTTTTAGGGGTGCCAGGTAGTTTACCTGGGGGGTCCTTGTCTACGTCTACTGGAGTCAGGTAGCACTGTAGTGGGCCTGGCAGTATGCCAAGCCTTTTGTGTGGCTTGCTGAGAGGTATACAAAAGCAATAAATAGTATGGAATATAGTAGAGACAAAAGCCAGTTTCAGATACAGGGGAAATGGGTAAACTAGACTTCTGAAGCTGAGTGGTTTTTGGTCATATTTAATGAAAATATCTGTTAGACACCCTAGTCTAATCAATTCAATAGTTGTATTGGTGACTGCAGCTTAGGGATTAGTTAGGCCTGAAAGTATGAATTTGTGATGCTTCTGCATATGGTGACAGTACTCAAACTTGTAGAATAGAAACAGTTACTCAATGAGAGAGCATAGAAAAAGAATAATACCAAATGGGACCTCTAATCCTAGTTTTTGGAGAAATCTCCACATTGATCTCCACAGTGATTGTACCAGTCTGTATTCCCACCAACAGTGGAGAAGGGTTCCTTTCTCCCTGAAGCTTTGCCAACATTTATTGCTGGTTAATTTTGTAATAGCAGCCATTCTTTGTGGAGTAAGATGGAATCTCAGTGTTGTTTTTCACCTGCATCTCTTGAATGACCAGTGATGGTCAGCATCTCTTCATCTGCTTCGTGGCTGCTTTTACTTCTGAAAAGTGTTCATTTCAGATTCCCATTTTTGAATTGGACCTTTAAATTTGGGGGAGGCTGATTTTTTTAAGCTCTTTATATAATCTAGATAATAGCTCTTTGTCTAAGAAACACTCATTTGACCCTGCTATTCCCCTGCCAGGGATATACACGAAAAAATTAAAAGATTCATATTACAGCGACACATATGTACCCATGTTCATAGCAGCTCAGTTTTTGATAGTTAAATCTTGAAAATAACCCAAATGCCTATCAACTGGAGACTGGACAACGTGTGTGTGTGTGTGTGTGTGTGTGTGTGTGTGTGTGTGTGTGTGTGTGTGTGTGTGTTTTAAATAAAATGGAGTATAGTGCCAGGGATTTAGCTCAGTGCTTCCGGTGCCTGCCTTGCAAGCACAAGGGCCCTGGTTCAATCCTCAGTAACCACATACAGCAATGTTAGTGTGGTGGTAACTCATGTCCACCAGCAATCAGCCCTGCACACCACAATTCTGGGTGTGGTGGTTCACGTCTGTAATCCCAGCACTCGGAGGCAGAGGCAGGAGGATTGCTGAGTTCAAGGCTGAATTCAGGATCAGCCTTAACTACAAAATGAGAACCTATCTCAAAAAACTGAAAAGAAAATAAAGTATCATTAATTTTAAGTGCATGTCTGATGCAGTATTTAGGCCACAAGTATTATGCAGTTAGTTATTCTTTATCTGAAATTCAAATTTAACTGAACATCCTGTGTTTCATCTGGAAGTCTTGCTGTTACCTCAATATCCAAAACATTTCACTATTGCTTTCAGGATAAAAATCTGAATATTCTAAGATTGTGCTAAAAAGTCAGCAATTCTTTTCTTTTCTTTTTGTAATTAATTAGTTTATTTTGTACATTTTATATGCACATCTGTTCTTTTTAACTGAGTTTATTGGTACATTTTAAATACACATCATAATCACTTTCCACACAGAATTTTTCCCATACCCCTGCCCTTCCTACAAACCCCACCCCATATATGCATAAGCTGTGTTTCCATATTTTTGTTTTTACCATTGAATCTTTTTCTTTCCCCTTTACTTTCCTCTAAAAGTCAGTACATTCTGGCTCCTTTCTACTATGTGAACCACTCGTGCTGTCCTGAATTTATTGTGCTGCTCTCCTCCTCCTGCTTCCTGAATCCATGCTTCCATCTTCCTAGAATACCCCATCTTCTCATTCTCTGTTTCATTCCTGGTAGGTTTTGTGGGAATGAAGCATTCCTCCTTTTGGAAAGTCATCTTACCCCTAATTCCCGCTCTGTGGATAGTAATCAGAACTCTGGCTTTTCTTCTGCATTTTTATAACATCTTCTGCTTAATATTATCACATTTTATCCTATTATAATGTAGTTATTTTTTGTCTATCATAAGTAAATTATGAGTTCCTTGAGTACAGGCTGAAATTTGGGTCTGGCAGCTCTATCTTTGGCACAGAGGGGCTTTTAATCAGTATATGAGTGAACCAGTGGATGAGTGAAGGGGAAGATAGAAAGGACTTGTGCATGCACTTGTACATGATAATCACTGGTGCATATCCAGCTTTTCCCTGTCTTGCCTCTTTGCTGAATCTGCATGACAACAAGTTATCTCCTTTGCTTATCCTCTTTTTTGTTCCCAACATGAGCTCCCTAAGAACAGACATAGGTGTTGAGTGAATGAGGGATAAAATGCATGAATGAGTGAGGGTGACAGCACTGGTGTCCCTGTGTCAGGTCTGAGGAATGCAGCCTCCAGTGTGACATTTGGATTCTCTGGGGCAGGCTCTCTACTGCTTTACTCAGTGTATCTCTCTTCTTCTTGCCCAAAGCTTGTTCTTCCCTCTCAGCCCGAGATAACCCTGTCTCCCTATACTAGTTGGCACAAACAGCTCAGTAAATGTTAGCAGTCACTCACTGATGGAGCCTCCTCTTTCATCCGGGGCTTTTGCTGCTGCCATTTCTTTCCTTCTCTCAAAGGCCAAACCCTGGAACCATAGAGATCTGACATTACCTCTTCTGGAGGTTACGTTCTTCCCTTTCTCACACAAGGTAGCAAAGTTTTCTTTGTTTCCCATCAGGGCAGTTCAGTTAAGTAGGCCTAAAGGTAAGTGACTCTAATTATTTTTTATTAATGTTTAACTGCTAAATTTCTTTTGCAGTTAAATTATTGTGTCTTTATGCTCAGAGGTCCTTTTTTCATGTACGTGGAAGTTCATTTATTAAAGGAAATACCACCTGCAAAAACTAAGGACATGAGCTCTGTGATTAGTTCATTTTAGTGACATTTAGAGATTTAATAATTAATCTGGCTCAAGTTCAAAGGCAAAAAACTCAATGCCAGAAATGTCTAGCTAGCAAAGAATATAAACAAACCATACAATTGTCCCCTCAAATAAGAACTATTGAGATCAACTTCTTGCAATTAGAAATACTTTGGAAGAAATGGCAGGTGGAAAGTTCAAGAAGTATGTCAAAACAACAAAACTCAGTGTACATTTTCATTATTGTAATTGATCAAAGGATGTATGCAGTAGATTTGAACATGAATAAATCAAATGTGACATTGATTTGGCAGAGGCAAACTGGTGATTGGCAAGAACGCATAGCAAGAGCATGGTCTGCTAAAGCATAAATCACTTGGCTGTTGTTTCATTCTAATGGATTTCTTAGCAACCCACTGCCAGCATCCTAACCTAAGCGCCCATCAATTATTTACCCTTTGGGGTGCCACTCCCATGCGGGGCTGGTGAAATCCACTGTTGATTACTAGTCCAGCAGGCCTTACCCTGAGTTTGCACACAAAAACACCCTTTGGGGATCTATGTACTTCCCCCTTCTTTTGTCTTTTCCTATTCTGAAGAGGATGACTTAATAATGTACTATTTCATCCTGACAGTTCAACTTGTAGAACTAGAAAATGTAGTTTAATTAAACAAACTGGCAATATTTTCAAGATTAGACATTACTGTAGCAGTTGCTCTGCCGGAATTCTTTCTCAGTGTGTTACAAAATTGACTGTTAAAAAACAATATCCGCAGATTGGGGATATAGCCCAGTGTTAATGTGAACCTTTCATCCGTGAGACCAGAGATTCAGTCCCCAGCACCTCCCCACAAAAAAATCCAGAATTGAATTCAATGCAGTTCAGTCTAGAATATTTTAAAACATCAAATTCCCATTATAATTTAATGTTGAGGTTTAGGGACCATGAGATTTATTTTAACATAAACTGTTAGATGGTCATATCTCTCTGGGTGTCTATGGTTTGGGGTCTAGAAACACATTTGATGCCAAATTTCACTTCTATTTATTAAATCATTTTGTATTAAAAAAACTAACTTATTCAAAGGCAATATAATCATACTTTGAAATGTTTAATATTTGTGAAAATAAAAATAATTTAATAGAATGTATAAATTATAGAAAGAAACTAATGGAACTATGAAGCTCAAACTTATGCTATATTTAGCATTTGTCTGGTAAGAGATAAGACTAAGATTAAGGAGAATGTATTTAGAAATTTAAATATTTTAGAAAGTGGATCTGTTCTCTAAGACCAAAGGTGCACTGTATCTTCATCATTTATGTATTTTGAAAGCGTGTATCTAGCTTCTATATGTCAAAGATATTATCACTTTACAGTACTGTATAAATGAACCACACTTTTATTCCCATAGAAGATCCAATGACATTAGCATAAAATTAACTCCTTAGTTTTACTTTCTCTTTAATATAGTAAATTTTCTAATAATAAAGCAATATTGAATTTATTTTTAATCATAGTTAGATTTCTAGCATGTTTTCTTTATAGTTTTTATTTATTATAAAAAATTTTAAACAAAACTAAATAGAGAAGCTTAATGTGTTTTGAACTTAAGTTGAAACACAGTTATATCTGATATACTTAGAATTCTCAAGTATTTATAGCCAAATGGAGACCATTTATAAGTACTAAGTATAGAGAAACCAAATATCACAGAAGAATCAGGATATAATGTTTATATATGTATTCAGCCTGCTTAGGTTTGAATTTTTCTCTAGGCTGTCAGCTCTTTCAAAGCAAACTTTATAATTCCCTAATACAGTGCTGAACATTATTAGCTCTGCCCCATTTCTTTTTTTATCAATATAAAACTTTTTCAGTTGGGGGAACAGGTTAGTGATAGTGTGTGCTCCGCATGTATGAGACCCTGAGTTCAGTCCCCAGCACCAATGTAATTTTGAAGTCTATTTTCATGGAATTTTTTACATGACCACCACCACATCATTGTTATACGTCTTTATGTATAAAGCATTATTGAAACAGTCTTGATAGCATAATTCTCAGTTGGCTAGACTGAGTCTTTTTGATTGTTTGTTTGGTGTTTGGTTTTTGAAACAAGGTCTTGCTCTGTACTTCAGGCTTACCTTGAACTTACCTTGTAGCCCTGGCTGGCCTCAGACTTATAATAATGCCTCGGCCTCTCAAGTGCTGAGATTATAGGTATACATCACCACACCTGGCATTTGAGTCTTTTAAAAATAACAGTTTATTTAGCTGAGTGGCACTGCATCTGCCTTGGAAGTGCAAGACTGTGAGTCCCACCCTCAGAACTGCCTAAATAAATAAAGAAATAAGAATTTTATTAAAGAACTGGGACCTTGAATAACAGACAGCATGAAAACAGTTACTCAGTTTTATTTATGCACTCTTTATACACAAGCACATAAAGATATTAATGACAATTTACATAAGTTAATAATAATGACAAATTTATAATTTTCCTAATTTTATTCTCCTTATTCACTAGATGTATATGTAATAATAATAATATTCCTAAAATGTTTACTGAATAATGTCCTCAAATGTGTATTTAGACCTACATCTAAGTATTCAATTCCACTTAGTAGTTCATTCCTGTCACTTTAATCCAATTATTAGCCCAGTGTCACAGAACAACTTGATACTTGAGATAGAAAACACTTAAGGTAACCTTTCTCAGCCCTTCTCCCAGAACTAAGGAAGTAATCTGAACTTTCATCCACTCCTGATAATTTTATCAGTGCAATTGTCAGCTCTTCCATTTACTCAGATTTTGGAATGCAATTTCTAGACCCAGGTATCCTTTGCTTTGTTATCCTTTCTTTGTCCCAGAGCATTATTTGTTTTACTTCCTTTCATAGGGCAAATATCCATTTCTGTTGTCTAACATCTCCCCCGGCCATTACTACATATGAGAGTAGAATTCATTACCACTGTGGAAAATCCAGGTGTACCAGGAATTCACATAGGGAACTAGAAGACAGGAGTGGGATAACTGTTAGTACCTAATGCCTGATGTCTGTGAGTGAGCTGTATGTCAGCATATTAGATTACACATTTGAAGCTTTTTATTCTTAAAAAACCAAAAGCTTTTCGGCATTGACATACAAAGAAATTTGCAACAATAGTACCTCCACCAAAAGACACTTACACAGGGGTCTTGGCAAAGTAATGACTCTGGAAAAACTTGAACTACAATCTTTTGAGGGCTTTAGTTCATGTCACTGAATAATGAATAGTACATGTATCAGTCACCTTTATATTGCTGGGAATGTGTATCTGACATCCACAGTTTAAAGGAGGAGAGGTTTATTGTGGCTCACATTTCAGAGATTTCAGTCCATGGTAGCTGGTTCCATTGCTGTGGGCGTGGGAACATCATGGTGGAACGGTGTGGTAGACAAAGCTGTTCACCTAATGGCAGTGATGAGGCAGAGAAAGAGAAAGAAAAGCCCAAGAAAAGATGTACCCTGGGAAGGCACAGACCTCTAGTGACCTCCTTCCAAGTAGGCCCCTACTCATGAGTTTCCATTACCTTCCACAACAGCACCATCAAGTTATGATGCACTGATAAAGTTAGAGGCCTCATTACCCTGTACTTCTTAAAAGCCCTTAGCAATCAAGCCTTTAGCACAATGAAACTTAGGGGGGGACATTTTATATCCCATCCATAATGTACATAATAAATAGCCATTAACTTGGCTATGTTATGAAAGAAGTACTGATGTTTGTTGAAGGCATTCAGGACTTTTCCTTTGTTAAAAAAAAGTCCCTCGGGCCAGGGATTTAGCTCAGTGGTTCTGGTGGGGTCTGTTTTGCAAGCGCAAGGACCCTGGTTTGATCCTCAGTAACCACATACCATACTGGGTGTGGAGACTCACTCCCAGCAGCAATCAGTACCACATACCACCATACCGTGGTGGCTCACGCCTATAATCCTAACACTCGGGCGGCAGAGGCAGGAAGATTGCTGTTATGTGAGTTTGAGGCTGAGCTCAAGGCCAGCCTGAACTACAAAGCGAGACCCTGTCTCAAAAAACCTAAAAAGAATAACAATAATAATAATAATCATCATCGTCATCCCTCTTTAATCTTTCACAGTGATATTGTTATAATTTTGATATAGAAAGTGTATAAATTCAAACATTTAATAAATACTGATGTATCTGTATGCTTCCCAGTGCCAAGGTTCCATGGATAACTCAGAACTAAACTGATTTGTTCCAACTGAACACCTGTACTGCCTGTTGAAATGAGATGAATTATCATAAAATGCTGGTCATTCAGACATATTTAGGGAGTCTCGAGTGTGGTGGCACACACCTGTAATCCCAGCACTCGAGAGGCAGAGGCAGGAGGATTGCTGAGTTCCAGGCTCATTTGGGCCACATAGTAAGCTAAGGGCTAGCCTGAACTACAAAGTGAGACCTTGCCTAAAAAAAAAGGAATGTTTTGATATAAATACTTTGATATAGCTCATGCTTTTGCCCTTGTCAGTATGGTTTCTTCCTCTTCTAACCTGAAATCAGCGGAGAAGTATATCCTTCAGTATTTCACTCCAGGGAACTCTCTATGTGACCTTCCTAGAATGAGGATAACCCTTACATCAGTTTTTGTCAACTCCATGGGCTCAGTCAGCTTCAGAAGGACAAGAAAGATCAGTGGACATGCTGTTTGAAAGCCCAGGTCAGGAAAGACAGGACAGTGTTGCCATGAGGTCATTATACTGTCCACTGCCAGTGTCCAGTGAGGTCTCTGGCTTATTAGAACTTGGACATCTTATCCCAGTGCAAATTCTAGCAGCTGTTCACTGATAGCTCACCAATACTCTAGCCAGAAGTTGTCCTTCCTGGCCTTGTAAATTTTCACCCTGCACACACGTACAGCTGAATATTCAGCTAGTATACTCAAATGGACTTGTATGCAGATTTCTAGAACTCTTTCTGAGTGTGTTTTGGCCTTCTGCCCACACATTCCATCTTCTTCAGCCTGTGTAAACAACCATCTCTATCACTTCAGCTTAGTGAGACCCCCGCCTTCTGCTTGGTTCCCTCCACCTGGTGCAGATGTGATACCTCCACGTCCAGAGCTGAGGAGACCTGGGGCTTTTCCCATTTGTTTTCTTTCCTCTCAGGGGGTCACAGTTCTGCCCTACCTATTACAAAGTTGAATACATTGTGCTCTGTTTTCTAGTCGTTTTATACTAGAAGTACTGGTGTGGTACTGGTTATTCTATCTTGGCCTGAAACTACTAGATTACAATTTACTGATGCTTCTACCCATTTCAAAGCAGGATGACTAGAAGTTTGGTGTACGTATTGTTTACTGGAATGTAATAATGAATAACTGCTTTGAAATATGCCGCTGGCTTCTTCTTCATACTTATACTTACAGAAACCCATCAAGAACACACTATCACTATTACTATCACATTCTTAGGAATAAAAAAAAAAATACAAGGAACAAAACTTATGTATATAGGGGGTGGGGGTTGCAGGGTGGGTGGGGGAATGGGAAAAAATGAGAATCAAGTCATATCATATTCTGGTACAAACTCTCAATGTTGAGTGCGATGATGATGTGTATTCATAATGTACCAATAAAGATTTGGAAAAAAAAAAAAGAAAATCCAGCCATGGGATATTAATATTCCTGTGAATAGAAAATCTCAGTGGTCAAACATAAATTCAAGAGAACTATCTGTTGTACATTGTGATGACTATACTTAAAAATATATTGAACTGTAGTTTTGAAAATGCTAAATGAAAGGAGGTAAAGTCTTCTTCACCAAAAAATGCTAACATTATAATGTAATGCACATGTTAGTTAAATTTAATTATGGGTTATATGTGGAAAATGCATACGATTATGTATGCCCATTTAAAAATATTAGAAATAAATCTACTTATCCTTCAGGAGAAAAAAAAAAGAACACAATATCATTATCTCCATTTTACACCGAGGTAAAGTAACATTCCCCAGATCACACAGGATGACAAAACTGGGAATTGTAAGAAGGTCATCTGGCTTCAGAGCCCATGTTCTGAACCACTATTGAGAAGGTTTCAGAGGATCTCACAATGTTAGGAGTATACATAGGAGTAGTTGAGGTGTACTTATATATACACAGTTATAAGTTTATAAAATTCATATTTTAAGCCAATAGTAATGCTTAACTTACATTAGAAAATACAGTAATCTGTAATATGTATAGATCTGTCAGCCTAGGGAACAAAGAGATAAAAGTTCATTTGGCAGTATAGTTTTATAAAAGCATAATCATCTTGAAGCACATAGTCAGCAATCTTAGAAATATAATATTATTGATGAATTAACTTTATTCCCCTTAACTAGGACTAAAGATATGATATGACTTCTTTGGTGACACACAGCTAGAAAAATGGTGGCCTTGGGATTGTAACCCTGAGTCTAAGAATTATCTGCATGGATGATGGTTACAATGTTAGTTTTTAAGTAAAGAAATGAAATATTAGAAATACTATGGGTAATTGTTAAGTAGATGGTAGTACAAGTGATAAAAAAATATAAAGTCATCTTTCTGAAGCTAAATATTTGACAAGAAGAATAAATAGTAGGTATCCAATATATAAGAATGTGTTTTTAAAATATAAACTATAAAGAAAGACCTTGCTTTTGGTTTGTCCCTACACACACAATGGAACATACTGTTAATTGATGATCATATCAAGGCATAATAAATCCTTACTTTTAGCCATATCTACATTAAAATACTTTCTTAAGAGATAGTTTAGCTTTGAAATCTGCACTTCTTACTTAAATTTCAGGTATTCACAAAACTAGATTTGTATTCTCTATAATTTTCCTGGAAATTGTTAGCAAAAGTCTTCCTGGTAACTGTTAAAAAATGTAAAATGATTTTTCTGGGAAAAAAATGTAGTCTCCAGTTAGCCAACTCAGCAATTTTTAATCCATCATCATGTCAAAATAATTAAATTATTCAGACTGGCTTTTTATTTACCTGGATAGCAGTTAGAAGAGACTGATATGGAAGAGTCATTGTTAAGTAAAAAATTATGTGAAGGCAAGAGAACAGATCTCTGCTTGTTTTTTTTTTTTTTTCTTTTCTTTTATAGTATTAGAGATTGAACCCAGGTCCATGCATGTGACAGGCAGGTGCTCTGAGCTACACCCCATAACTCTCTTTTTCCTTTCATTCTGAAGACATCAGTGTATACCAGCTATATGACCGCATGGATGGAGGTGAAGTAAATAAAGTAGGTGTTGGCACAGCTTCAGGTGATGTGATCGATGCCATTTTAAAAACCAAGCAACTCTTTGCCAACATCAAAGTAGCTTTTGCTACTTGACAACAGGTACTAGAACAAATTTAGCCTGGTCCTGAACCTTAACATTCTACCCCAAAGAACCCATGTTCCCATAAAACCCAGAAACTTGAAGACTATGGAAATACAAAAAAATGTATTTTGTTTACTTCTATTATTTTAATTAATATAATAAAGGATTTCCTTTGTATAAAATGGCCTCATGTAAGAATTCTATAGGATGTAGGAAAGGCCACCTCTACTATTAGTAAATAACATACTCATGGAGAATTGCTCTATGATGTAAAAATTCCAACAAAAATATATTTCAGGAGGAAATTTCAGTAGATGGGCTGATCATTGCCTTTAAAACTCAGTGTCTGTAACACTATAACCCAAACAGCTTTTTCTTTTCAACTTCAGATTATTACTTTACATTATTTTAAATATCAATGCTTATCTTCCTAAAGATTATACTGTCTCAAATCCACTTTAGAAACAAAGGTGTATCATACATTTAGATAGCCAGACCTTGCTGTTTGTCACTTTTTTTACAATGTTGAAATTTTAAAATGATGTGAGAACTTGCTTTGTCAATGTTGTAAATATTAGTTACATGAATATTCTAATTTGTTCACATTTTTCTTCAAGAAATGTCAAGACATACAGATGAGCAGAAACTACTATATTTTTCATTAATTTAAAAATAATATTAATACCAGGACTGAATAAAGGGCATAATTACTATATTTCATGATTTTAACATTATTGAAATCAAAGATATGTATGAAGTTTAATTGCTTTTTATTTAGTGGTGCCTGTGATTGTGATGCTTCATAAATGTGACCATCTTCTACTCATTGAAATTCAGTAATAAAATAGATTCATTATAATTTTTGGTGTATTTTTTTCTAGATAGAATAGCTAATCTGAGGAACAGCAGTTGCTTGCAGTGGTTTGAAGAAGCATTCCCAAAAGCAAAAATTCCTCTCTGGAACTAGTGTAGAGTGTGCCGAACTCTGGCCCTGGAAAGGAGGCCCCTCCCTCCAGATTTCAGTTCCCATGGGCCACAGGTGACAGGAGTACCTTTCTAAAATGATTCCAAGGTCTCTTGCTCTGCAGTGGAAAAGTAGTCTGATGATGGCTTTTAAAACAAAAAATACTTGTTAATCCTTGAAAATATTTGATAGAGCAATTTACGCTCTTGTGGTTAGTTTGCTTAACTTCTACGTAGTAAATATTTCTGTTCTATGGTCCTCTAGGCCTATTTTGTAATATAAAATAAGGGACATTTTAACAGTAACATGTCATAGCTTTTTCAAACTTAAGCACATATCTATACATTTAAATGGAAAGTAAGTGTCAAGTTTTGTGTGATATGTGTTATTTTTAGGCTTTTCAATTAGAAATTTAATAATTTTTTCTTGTGTATCTATGTACAGGAAATACTACAGAATGAAAAGTACAGAGAAGAAAATAAAATAAAAAGCAAAGAATTTTATGAAAAAGAAAAGCTGCTTAGTAAAGAGACCAGTGAAGAACTCTTGCCTCCCCCAGTGCAGACGCAAGTTAAAGGGCACGCCTCTGCTCCATACTTTGGAAAAGAAGGACCCTCAGCGACGCCCACCAGCACTGGGAAAACCTTTGAGCCAGGGTCCTGGGTGCCGCAAGATGGCAAGAACCACAATCAATGAATTATACTATGTTAAAAATATTTTCCCTTATACAGATATGACTACTTTAACAAATAAAAGAAGTTTAAAGATAAATTATAGTTACTGAACTTATAATACTCCTGTATTACATTAAGCTTAAGAGCTCATTTTAATTTGCACAAACAACGTGAGATCATGAACTACTGAATCCTAAATTCTTTCAGACTTAAATCCTACACTTGATTAACAAGTCGTCATTCTGTTTATGAATTTCCCTAAAACTAAATTTCCCTCTTTAGTTTACTACCTTGAGGAATATCACTTATGAATGCTCAGTACATGTGTGGTGCTTACAGTCCTTTAGGAACCACCCACAGATACATCATGGTAGAACAAGGACAGTGAACTCTCCCAAATGACACATATAAAATAAATGAAAAAAATAAGATTTTTATTTCTGGAGAACTTTCCTTGAGGTCCCAGAGAATTAATCAAAATACAAACTTGGGTTGGGCATGGTGCTACATGCCTGTAATCCCAGCACCTGGGAGGATGAGGCAGGAGGATAACCTCAAGTTGAGGCCAGCTTGAATGCCATAGCAAGACCCTGATACAAATGTAAACATAAGCTTGTATAAAACATGTAAATCCAAAGAAAACTTCACTGATAAAAGAAACTATAAAAACCTTGATGATAATATGGGACACTAGCTAACATAATAGAACTGTGGCTGAAGTTTGAAGAGACAAATTAAGATTTAGGACACAATCCATCAGAAAAATCTGCAGGGACAGTAGAGAGAGATGGGGTAACTGGAGAGTTCCATCATAACTAAAGTGACTTTGAGTAAGAAAACTGGGACAAGTTCTCAAAGCAGAACGCAATCCCACCGGTAGCTGGGCCTCAGTGGTTTGTATGCTGAAGAAGAATGTGGACAGATGTCATTTATTATATACCAATTTCTGGTAATGTGTTCTAAGTTTCCTGGAGTATACATGGAAGATTATGATTTTATTTTAGTATAGTGTTTGGGATACAATAGATGTTCAGTATTAACTAAGTGAATAAATATTCACTATTTTTATGCTCAATAAAATGAGGAAATCTTTAGATAAGTATTAACAATTGTGTCTTAAAACATATGGGTTAAAAATTTTACTTAATATTGAGTAAAAATTATAATTGCCTAAAAAATATAATATAGAAAAAGTTGTCTTCTAAAGTATATATACTAAAACAAGTAACTGAATAGTCAAAAGACCATAACATTCTGACTGCATGACCCAAAAAGAGCCCCCCTAAGTGCTAATTCCAGTGTC
>PVIR01004091.1:44658-68159 GCA_004026965.1 Petromus typicus
TATTGGTACATTAAATATACACATCATGATTGCACTCCATAATGGGGATTTGTACCAGTATAAGACACAACTTAATTCTCATTTTTTCCCATAGCCCTACCCACCCTACCACCCCCCCATATACATAAAATTTGTTTCCTTACTTTTTTGTTACAATCTCAACATTGTCCCCTTTCACCTTATTTTACATTGAGCATATATTGTGAAATAGAAAATGCTCTACATAGTTTGTTCTTAAGCATTAGCCTGTCAAGATTTATATAAATTTTGTTTTTTATTTTAAAATACCTGTTATATATAAGCAGCAAAAGAAAATCTACTCAGAATCCTTGTGGTAAATGTCTTATTTTAAAGTATGATGGTACTATCAGCTCACGATTTAATAGAGCATGTACTATCAAAATGATTTGGAGAGATAGGAATGAAGTTTGTACCCATCCTTCTGTACTCCTTTCCTCCAGACCAGTGTGTGTAGAACAACTAATGACATTGTTAGATGGTATTGGAAGACTTAAATATACCCTGCATTTAAAAATGAACTATAGCCATAGCCTCATAAAGATTTGCCTTTCCAAACAACTTTTTAAAAAAAATATCTAGCATTAAGGTGGGACACATGCTAAGTAAAATTAAGATATTAAATATTAGCTTTTCCAGCATTTTCATCTGAAAAATAGCTATGTTGGGATGCTTAAAATTTTATTATGACACGATCTTTGTCTTCTCAAGAAAGGCTGCAAGCATATTTTTTAAAATTTTGTAGTCTAAAAGTGAAAATATTCATAGTAACTTCAAGAACATCAGTGGCTAAGGACACAGCTCAGTGGTAGAGCACTGAGAAATAGACATGCACCCTCAAATACTTTCTAGAGTTAAATCCTTCCAGGTATTCTGTGTCTCTGTCACTCATGCATAAAGTATTGTTTTCATTTTTACAATAACACAACTCTAAAAGTGCAAAAACTGGCTGGCTTCTGGGTTTAATCTAGCCAATTAGCTATGCCTTAGACATCTGAAGTTAAAAACCAACAAAAATGAGGAAGTAACCCTTTTTTCTACTCCAACTTTTACTAATAGATTTATCGTGATATAAATTGATTATATTGATATAATAAATATATAAATATATAAATTGATTATATTGATATAATTAACCTTAGTACAACTACATTACTTTTCTAAATGCTATAGCCTCTGTATCTACACTATTTAAAATATAACCTTAATTTATTCAGACCAGGATTTTTCAAACTGTGTGTGTTCTTTGTGTATGGCTGAGGGTATAAAGGAGTCTGTGGTAGTCATAGTAAGACTCCCAAGAAAAAATGTAGGAAATAAATATGGAGTTCTTCCAAGTTCTACTTGTTTCCAAAAATTTTAGTATCAGAGCATAGAATCTTTTAAAGCTTGAGAAATGCAGAACTTGTCCTTAAATATTTATTCCAGATTTGAAGTCATAGTGATCCTATAGCCCAGTGCAAACATAAAAGCAATCATTCCTAAATAGGATCAGATTTCCTGATTTAGAACGAGATTAAGATGTCAAGCGCCCCTTGCTACTTTCCTTTACTTCATGTATAAGGAAGGAAGGGGTGAGGCACTGTTAATTATTTCAACACTGGGTTTTCAGCTCACAGCTTCCTAAGTTATTTCCAGCTAGCTTCCGATTGTATAGAAGTGTAAGTTTAAAAATGCCCTTTCAGCATATTCAGTAGCAGGTACCATGCTAGAGTTTATCAAATGGACATTATGAGTCACAGTGTGACACACAAACCTCTACTTTTTAGAAAATGCTTATCGCGGAGATCTTGGGATGGCCTGTTTTTTTAAAAAATCCAAAACCAGCCATAAAAATTCTAACTATATTTAGTTCTTAGAACTCAAGGAACAACGTACTTAAGTGGGCATCTTTTTGATAAGATTCTGGATATCAAATAGGATTCTTTCAACAGTAGTACTGTGGTGTTACAGCGGAAAGATTTTTCTGAAGACTCCCAAACCTCACAGCATTCTGTACTTTGTACACCTGCAAATATACACACAAACACACACAGAGAACCTGGCTGATTCCCTTTGTGTAAGCTCAAAAACTGTTGAAGAAAGCTGGATAACAAATAGCTTATTCAAGCTAATACAAAACTGGCACGTTAAAACTTCTAACACATTACAGACTTATCTTTTTTTAATTTTTATTGTTTTTTGAGACAGGGTCTCGCTTTGTGGTTCAGGCTGGCCTTGAGCTCAGCCTCCAACTCACATCACAGCAATCCTCCTGCCTCTGCCTCCCGAGTGCTGGGATTACAGTTGTAAACCACCACACCCAGTATGGTATGTGGTTACCGAGAATCGAACCCACGCCCTTGCGCTTACAAGACAGGTGCCAGAACCACTGGGCTAACTCCCCAGCCCCATTACAGACTTTTAAATGCTTAGCTTATCACAACTAAGTTTTTTTTGCTTCCGCTTTAGGAACTAAGCTATAACTGTATCTTGTTTTAACACTTTTACTCTAAAATGTGATAATTAACAAATTCTTTTTGTGAAGAGCTTGACTATAAATACCCAAACATATTTTATACATCTTAATCCACTTTTCCTTAAAATGAGCTCTGTAGACCCATGAAAGCCAAATATTCTATATAAGAAAGTTAATTTAAACAATAATTTAAATAGTGGTATAAAATCTTATTCTAGATCACCTGAATAAACAACTTGTAACTAAAAACGAATTATTTCAGCGTCTGGAGTTGCAATGTTGATTGTACTGGCATCAAATAGAATTTAGAATCTAACAGTAGCAAACAGCATTGTTCAAACTGACCCACAGACATTCCAAGAAGGCCTTCGGTTCTCAAGTTTGAGCAACACTATGTGAAACTCCTAGAACTGTTTAGCCATAAGTGAAATTCATAACCTTTTGAAAAGTCGAATTTACACAACATATCAAACTTCTTTTCCCCAAACAGGACAAAAACTCAGAACCTCTTTATAAAAAAGTATCAAATTTATTTTATAACTAGTTTCATTTTAAAATTCCAACTGTTGGACAGTCACAGTAACTTAAAATTCATTAGAGGTGCAGAAAACCTTACTAAGCTATTAAATACTACAGTAAGTAAAACTGCTTGACCATGCATTTAGAAAAGCCACGTTTTTAATAGTCAAAAATTCTAGTTATACTACTTAGTTGAAAATCTTTTAGCTCTGGACCTAACTATAGCACATTATTTGGAAGTAATCCTGTCCCAAGCATAGTTTTCCAAATTTTAGGCTTTAAGCTCTTATAAAGTATGACTTAAAATGTCAACTTTTAAGAGCCCCTTAAAAAACTGAAGCTTTCATTTTCACCTCAACTTATTTGACCCAAAACAGGACATCATTACCACTTTAAATAAATGGAATAAAAACAAGTCTTGCCTATATAATGAGCAAATTATGTGGTATTTTAACTATTTCACAGTTTTAGCACAAGAAAAAACTGCTGCCAAGGAACTGCAGCGTTTGGTAATTTTACTGCAAGTTTTAAATCACTTAACAACTCATCTCTAAGAAAGTGGCAGTGTTTACAGGTACAAAAATTATTACATCTAGTAGGCAGTATGTACATAGTCAAAATAAGACAATTCTTTTAAAAATTAAGTTTTTAAAAATGTAGAGTGTCTTGATAACTATCAGTTGTCTTAAAGGCTAAAATCAGAAAAATACAGAATGGATATACTTGTTAATATTATTTTGCTTTGAAAAAGCCAGAAATGATTCCAAGAAATAAGCAATAATGATAAAAGATGTGATTAATATACTGTATTTCTGTTAAGCCCAAGCAGACATTCACTTCAAAGAGTATAAGTTTGACTTTAACATTCTTAATATTCTTTGTCCAGAACAGGACTGTTTTAAACCACATTTGAATAGAGTTCAAAATGTAAAGTCATTTGTTTCCACAGTATATTTTTATTTCAGAACATAGCTACAAAATGGCAAATGACTAAATCAATGATAGTTTATCCCATATAATTGATTACTCCTTCTCTGAAATGCCTGGAAACAGAAACGTTTTAGATGTTCTCAGATTCTGGAATACTGGCAAGTACAAGAGATATCTTATTAAAGAAATGCTTGTTTCACATAGGCTGGAAGAAAGTTTACACATTTTTAGTGTGTCTGTATGTTTAAACCCACAAGAGGTAAGCTGGAGAATTTTCCACTTGTGGAATCACTTCAGTGCATGTAAAGTTTTGGATTTTGGAGTATTCTGGATTAGCATCAATGATGCTTAACCAGTTTAATCAATAAGAATCTATAATAACTGCCAGTGGTCACCACAAACATGTAGGCCTAGGCCCAAAAGTTACTACAATACTGAGGTCAGATTCCAGAATGAGTCTTCTATATGGACAGGAATAAGTTCCATGAAATCCAAAGAAACCTTAAGGGGTCCTTCCAAAGCTGCATAATTTTCCAAATTACTTTTCTGTTTGCAGAACCTGTTCATCCCATCAATCTTTTTTCAGTCGTTTAGCTTTTGCAATATTTTCTTGACGTTTTTGTTTCTTCTTTTGCTCCTTCTCTCGAGCTTCAATCATCTTGGCCAATTTCCAGGACAAAACAGCACTTGCTAGGAACAGTGGAGTAAGGGCCAAAATAACTGTTGTAAGGAAACCATATGGGTCCTTCGCAGCCCATTCCACAACATATTCGGCCCAAGCCTTTACATCAAACATCTCTGTAACAATCCAGGGAAAACTAGGGTACGAAAGGAGGGGAAAAAATCATATGGTTAATCAAATTCATGAGAAAGTTACATCATTTACTAGTTAACTCAGAATTACATTATCACTCATTAGTGGTTTTTTAAAAATATATAAATTAGTGCTACTTTAATAAAGACTAATGTATCCACCAAGGAAAGTTACTCAATTAGTAAAACAGAAATCGTGACACTAAAAGATGTAAATTTATGAAAGATACAAGTAAAAACCATTTAGTGTCTATTATAAGGACCAAACATTCTCACAGGCTTCCTACATGCAAGACTGTATAGCAGCAGAATTCAACTTTGAGTTCCACATGCTTATTTCAAGAAACAGCTGAATCCTCTTTGCCATTTACTGATACATCCTTATTACTGAGTAGTAACTAACAAAAGTAAAAATCAAATTTCAGGTTTCAAAAGGACAAGCTATTGAATATGAGGACTGCTCTCAGAAAAAGGGAGGGAATAAGATGGCTGTTTCCAGGGTCCCATAACAGTGTTCATATTTATATGCCAAGAGGTATGAGCAAACAGCAACGTGTTATTTTATGCCTTTTTAGCTTTGAGGACTCATACTAAAATAAACTATTTTATTAAATGAAAAGAAGTAGCTATTGGAAGTGCCACGAGTTTTGTTCCTTTTTTGAGTTGGTACAGGAGGGCTGTCTTGCAAAAGAGAACGGTGTGAACTTGAGTGACATTTCGTATTTTGCCTAAAAGGGTTATTTACATTTCATGTTTGTATCAACCTCCAAAAGGGAATAAGAATATTTGGGTAGGGAGTGGGTATAGAGATACAACCACTTAAAATTTCAGCTGGGATTATTAAAAAATAAAAATCACCTACCTTATGTTTGGTCAGTGATCTCTACCTTTGTCCTGGGAGCCAATAAACTTCAGATGACCCCTATTTGTTGTTGTCTTCTTTAGTTCTCTATATAGCAGATGAATGGACAAGGATAAAAGAAAGACCATTTAATTCAGAACTTTAAGGATAACTAAGAAATTTTTAAGACGGAAACTTCTAAATTCAATATATGGAACCTAAAAGTGACATGTAAAATTGATTCTCAATTATAAGTTTCTAATACCTCTTTCTCATTTGTTTACAATTCCAAGTACCCTGTAAAATATTATTAAAAAGTATTTTGCTGTATTACTTCAAGAATATGAAATTGAATTTATGAATTCAAGAATTTATGAAATTGATGGACAAAAAGATAAGGTAGCTCACGTTATACATCATATACATTACTAGAGCTTTAATTACTTATACTAAAGTTGACACTTCTTATATTTATTAGATTAGGCACCTCCTTACAAAATCCAACACTTCATCTTACTCCTTGAGGCTTTATCTATCATAAAACTTGTGTTCTTAGGAAAATCAGTAAAGATAACCAAATTATGAACTACAATCTCATCCTGAAGGAAACTGTCACTCGTTAACTTCATATTTTGTTCTTTCACATAAAAAAAAAGCATGCCCTGCTTTCAACTGAAGAATCACCCACATGCCTAAGACTTTAAACATCCTAGCCCCCGATTTCATAACGTAGCTGAACCAGATAACAAGGAGATCGGTTCCTCCAGCGCAGTACGAAACTAATGCAAGTTTCAGAAAGAAGCAAAACAACTTTGCAAAACAGTAATGCCGGAGAGAAGGACCTGATTTCTTGAAGTCTCAGCCACGAAAAAAAATTATAGTACACACATCCGTTGTCTCGAACCCAGACCGCCATGCCTCCCAAACTTGGGGGAATAAATACTGCTCTTCTGTCCCCCAAAATGGACAAGGCTCATCTACCCACCAGCCGCCCGAGCAGTGGCCCGTGGCCCTGCACGGCCAGCCACTGGTCCTCTGTCCTTTCTCCTCTTCTACACCCATCCCATCCGCCCGTTCACTCGTTTCGTCCCCAGACAGCTTTGCCAGCGCTGAAGCCACGTTCGCCCCGTACCTTCGGTCCGGGCGGGCTCGGCCCTCGTCACCCCAGGCCAGCGAGGAATCCCAAAAAAGGGCCCCGAGAAGCCGGAAAGGCCGGCCACAACTGCGCCTCGGCCGAGCGCCGCCGCTGCCAGCCCCCCAACATCACGCCCCACGGGATCCGATCCCACTCCCAACTCACCACACACCGGAAGCAGGGAAGCGGAAGTCGCAGCGCCCGCGCCCCGCCCACGGCCGGCCAGCTCCTAGATGCGCGTAAGGAAGTCCCGGGGCCAGTTTCCGGCTGCCGGGTGGGTCCCTGGCCCGGGCGTCTGCCGCGGGGCGGGAGTGGGAGGAGGAGGAAGCGCGACTGGGCGGGGAGGGAGCGCCGCGGTGGGGGTGCGGCGTTGAGTCTTCCGGGGAGCAGCAGGTGAGGCCGCGCGGAGCCTGCGTCAGCGCCGCGGTCCGGGCCTGGAGCTCGAGGCCCGCGCCCCCAGTAGGGCTTAGGGGTAGGGCGAGGGCCCCGGGGCCGCCGAAGCTGCTCGGAGCCCCGAGCCTGCTCCGAGCCTGAGGAATCTGGCCCCTCTTGACTGCTAAAGCAGGCGTCTGTGGAAGTCGGGGCCTGGTGGTCTTGGGCAGCGTCACGGAGGTGGCCCCTTCGCCCCACCCAAAGTTAAGGCGAGGGTCGCAGAACCATTCTGAAGGGCTCTGGCGAGTTCAATCGGTTCACACCCACCTGAAGCGTCTCTTGTGGTTGAAAAATGGTTAAATGGTCCTGCGTAGGAGATGAAGCAATAGCTGATCCAGGGTAGACCCACTGAAGCTGGTTACTAGGGGGAAATGCTGCCCTGGTGTGGGGGAAATGTTTTTTGTTGTTCTTGTTTGTTTTTAATTTAAGAGACTAACTCATTTCACAAAAGAATAATACTTGCCCAAAGTAAACTTGATAAATAATTAAACTGGCAGGCCACAGAGTCCCCGTAGAAGGTACTTGTTCATTCATTACACAAATCAAGGGGATGCAAAAGTCAACTAACAAAAGGTGAGTGAATGGAGTCTTGTAATCTACGGAGCTGAAAGATTAGTTCTAGTTTGGTTGGTGCTCAAGTTTTGTGATTGCTTACACTGAACTGCTTGCTCTGTTTGACAGCCCCTGACAAATGTTGCAAAACCTCTTCTCTGTTCTGAGCCAAATAAAGCAGGTTTTTAATTCTGAAAAACTATATAATGTTCTCTGAGGAGCAAGCTGCAACTTGTATAACTAGCTATAACAACAGTAACTATTGTTTACCAAGAACAGGCGTTGGCAGATAATCTAACGATCGTTGGGCGTATGTTAATGTTTGTATGTTGTATTACCAGCAGTTGTTTCTTACTCGTTCTTGCTTGAAAATCCAGATGATGGTTTAGACCTTGTCTGTAACCATAGTAGCCAAAAAAAAGCAGACCCAGTCACTAGATTGTGTCGCCAAAAACTGGTAAACTGATTTCTTAAAACTTGCCGAAACAGTGACTCCAGAATGGCGGTCAGGATTTGACTATTTTAATGTCCTTATCTCTAGAGGTCGACGTGTATAGGTTTTGTTTTGATCTTTGGGAGGAAGGCTCCAATCTCCTGCTTCTTAGTGGGTAGTTCCTCTGGTGTTTTTATTACAGGAATAAAAAGAGCACATCTCTGTAGCTCGTTGGCTATAGACCTTGGCTTCGTGGTCTGATTTTACTCATCTCCTTTGTAGGGCAGGTGGCAAGTCCAGCATAGCTTAGGAGTGGCCATGGTTGAACTCCTTATTATAGTCTTAACACAAAGTGTGAAGATTGGTTTAGATCCTGTGGACTGCATTCTGTACTGAGGACTCTTAGCTTTTGAGTCTCAATACTGATCTCTGTATACAGTATTCTGATAAATTTCTAGGAGCTTGTTCCTTCTCTATGCAGAAAGCGTGGTAGGTGGTCTCTCTGGTGTCCTTTCATCTGTAAAACTCTGTAAAATAGACTGAATTGGACCGCTTTTCCAACTGAAGCTTCATGAACATTTGATATATTTAGTAGGAACATGATTGGTGGTTTTCTTAAAGCGTTACCTATTCTAAAAGATCCTTAATCTGGTTTTTATTTTGAAATGTCTTTCAGAATGCCGTTTTTAAATAAAAGGGAAATAACTTGTTATTTTTAAATCTTACACAGATTTAACCAAATTAATTAAACCTTTTGTTATTAACTAAATAGGTTCTGCCATTCCATCCCAGTAATTTCTGTGTATCCTGTCACACCACCAGCTTAACGCAAGTGTACCCTTAAAATTATATTTTACAAATGGAGCGTCACAAATTCTAATTTTTTTTTTCCTTTGGGAAGGTAAAGCATGGCAGTCTTGTACCATTTGCCTTAAAGTTCTTTTTGTTGGTAGATACAAATATATTCCTCTTTAACCCATGTCAAAATTGCATATAAGTAAAGTCTGAATAAGTACTGTAATAATAATATATTTACTCCGTATTAAAAAAGAATGCTTTCACCTGCACATGTACTTCTTTCCCTGCAGTGACTCTTCTTGTATTTGACTTACTTTGAGGGAATTGATTTCTTCGCTTAATTTTAATTCACGAAGTTTCTTCCTTCCATTGTTACACAATGTGAATACACTTCTTAATAGGCATATTTATGTATTTAGTGGACCCTCAGGTTACGACCACCTGATATATGAACAACTTGCGTTAATTAGGTTAATGGAAGATTGTTATTTATAACATGTATCCAGGTAGACATCCAGATCTCATCTATCTTGACTTAATATCAACTTGAATTAAAACCAGCCCTCCCACCGGAAATGATCAAGTTCATAAGTATTTGAAAGGTCATTATTAGAGCAATTTATTGAGTACTTGTTTCTCATCTGTTATCACTAACAGACTACAACCTCACAGAATATTTTTGGACCCATTTTACAGATAAGGAACTAGAAACTTAAAAACTGTATCAGGATTCCAAAGAAATCTCACCAGAATCCCTATTCTATTAATGTTCGAAGACTTGGCAAACATGTTGACTTCATAAAATGGAAGTATATTTTTGACTGTAATGGTTAGCTGAAAATAATTAAAATCCCTCTTTATTTCAAAATTGTCTCTTGTCCAGGTGGTGGCAGTA
This sequence comes from Petromus typicus, assembly GCA_004026965.1. Lineage (NCBI taxonomy): Eukaryota > Metazoa > Chordata > Mammalia > Rodentia > Petromuridae > Petromus > Petromus typicus. The sequence goes on from PVIR01004091.1 coordinate 54,483, forward strand.
TGTCTCAAAGAGCTGGTCTGCTGGGAAGGTTTCCCAGCCTCCCTAGCTAGTTTGTGACGCCATCCTGCAAGTGACCTCTCATCTGCCCTGGGCCCTTTAATTGCTACTACAGTGGTACATCTTGTTGTTCCCATTGTCTTCTGAGAAATTCACACTGTCTTTCAGCCTGTTTTACTATGAAATAGATGCCAGATTGTTTTCTAGAAAACTCACTCAGGCCTATCCAGTAAGAAAAAGGTTTTTTCAATTACTATTTTTTAACCATGATTAAATATCAGTTATAAAATGTTATATGTTACATAAATGTTTCGTTATAAAATATCTATTAGAAACATCTAAACTATTTTAGCTAATATTAGTAGATAATACTTATTTGAATTAGGTGTGTTTTATATTTATGTAGATAAATAGATATTTTAAATTTGTATGTAATTAAAAGAGTAATGAAAAGCTTTTAAAAACAATTCTCAAGAGCAAGGGTTAGTAGGAAACACTGCCCAGTTACATAATTCAGAAGGACTGTTTATCAGTATAAAGCAAAATAACTTGTTAATCTTTGGCCAAAAATTGGTTGGGATATTCCCAGGTCTTTGTAAGGCTGCTGCCTTCTAGAGGTTTCAGGGCAAGTGCTAACTTTTCTCACAAGGGCTCCTCTCCTTATCACTTTTTTCTCTCCTCAGCACTTACTTCAATCTGAGACCTTGTTTATTGGCTTATTGTCTGTTTTCTCACTGGAATATGAAATTGGTTACCTCAGTAAGTAGAACATTGTTTTAAATAACTGGCTTCAAGATAGCACATTGTTCATTACCAGTAAAGCTGTTCATATTTGAAAAATATATAATACTTTAGATCCTGTATATTTGCAAAGCTCATATTTGCAAAGTCCAAACTGTGGAAGATGTTTTAAAAATGATTAGAGATCTCCCAGAAAAAAAGGTTTAAAGTTCAATGAGATCTTGGCAGAAATCTTTAAATAATTATGCTTACCTAGTTAGTGAAAGAAGTCTAGTTACTTTCTATGTATGTAAAGTTATTTGCATGAGAGTAGTGCTTCAAGACAGTGGTGACTCATCATCTTCGTTGATAAGATAAGAGGAATTCGTCCTAGACTCTAGCTGCTAAGATTTAAGATAAGGACAAGCCAGACTAGAAATTTAAATAGAGATCTTCGAAAATGGGATAAGAGTATATGTAGATTAGATGCTCTTAAAGATACTTTCCAGCCTGATTCCCAAAGCAGATTGCAAGGGAATCTTCATATGGATTAGGTAGCAGGTGCCTCTCATTAATGATTCGTAAGTCTTTTTCCATATATTTTAGAACCAGTTCCATGTGTTTTTGGAATTCAGTCAGTCCTGCTGGCTTTATACTACTGCTTTAAATAGCTTGTGGAATTGCATAGTATTGCAAGTTGAATATCTGCTAGTGGTTCATCTCCAAAATTCACTGTGTTATACTATATTATATTCATGATAAAGTCTTAAATAGGGCTATAGCAAACAAATTTCCTTTAGGTAAAGTGTACTGTTTTGGATAAATAAAATAGTCTAATAAATTCCTCTGAAGCTTTACATTGCAGTCCGGTTAAAGTTGTAATAGATGCTAAAAATGTGTTTCTACATATTGTCAAGAGCTTTATCTTATGCCATACAATGCCCTCTATATAAAGTCTCATGTAAGGTAGTTTAGAATGTGATGCTAGGAACAGTTTGTCAGCCTACTTTTATCTCTGACTGTCAAGTTTAGGAGCCAGGTTTGAAATGCTTGTTTCCTTTCCATCCTAGTGTGTGTACCTATATTGGTTTTTAAGTACTGAAGCTTTAACACAGATTTCATACATACTATGCTGAGGTATATCCCCTTCCCCTGAATTTCTTTGTAAATATTTTTCCTGGAGTTTGTATTCTGTGCCATTATTGTATTTTGTCCAAATGGGAAAACACTTTAAATGTTTGTGAAATAAGGTATTTGTCAGCTATAGGAAAAGTATTAGGAAGAAAAAATTTTACAGAAACCCCTGAAATCTAAAAGTAGTTACTGACTAATAAAGTTCTTTTACTAATCCTAATTTTTGTTTACTTTAAAGTAATTTAAGCATCCAGAACCATTAGTTCTCACTCAGAACTAGAGAACATAGAAAACTATTTGGAACTGCATCCCAATGTCTGATTATAAAATCTAATCTGTTTTCTTAATACCCCTCAGAATATAATGTATATATTTGGAATCTAGTTCAAAAAGTAAATAAAAATTTACTGGTGCCAGGCTAGAATTATATCCCTAGACCATCACTTACAGACATACCCTGATCCTAGACTCTTCTTACTGAATTCACAGTTTATGTTTTTAGGCTTCCTGATTTATGAAGTGAAACAATCTGAAATTCAAAAACTATTCTAATTCACATATGTACTTAGGAAGAATAGTAAGAGCCATATATATGATGGGTTATAGGAGGCTGTGAATTTGGAGTTTACTACGTTTTCACATTTTAACTTGATCGGCTAATTTTCCATCTCTGTAGCAAGTAAATAATACTTGCTTTCAGACGAAAAGATGTGGACCACTGTTCTCTTGAGGTGTTTTTCATCTCTAGTTTGTAATCTCTACTGCAATTGTCAGTTTGTACTATTAATGAGCATAAATACACAAGAATATGATTTAATCTTATCCTAGGTTCATATTTGATCTCAAGTGGACGAGGAATTCATTTACTAAGTTGTCATATCAAAAAAATTATATCAATACCTATTTCTTGTAACTAAGTGATTAATGATCAAACATGTTGCTTCCTTTTTTTAATAATCATGCAGTAATCTATAAAATTTACTTGTAAGTTTGATGGGAGTTTACACAGATTCTCATGGAACTAATGTTCACAGAAGTGGTTAAGTTCTTCATTCAGCCTGTAAAATATGTTTGACTTACAGTCTTAAGTGGAAAGAGCGACTTTGCATAAAAATGAGAGAAAATACTAATTAAGAAATATAGAATAATTAAGTGAATTTTTGGTTGCCTATACCACCATAAGATTATATGGAATATGATGGAAAATGAACTTGTCTGGATCTTTTTTTTCCCCTCATTTTTATATCATAGAAAGTATGAATGCTTTGTCAACATTTTCTGACTGTCTTAGCATAAGTGTAGTCCAGGAATCACTTTTTGTTGCATCTGTCTTCAAATCTGCTAAACTCTTTCATATCATAGGAAACTACATATGGGTCTATAAATTATTCATGTGTGTATATACTTCATATGGAATATATTCATATATATTAATCTGTGATGTGCCACTCCTTTGCCACTTTATTTTCTTCAGAATGAAGTACAAACTCCTTAGAGGAACTTTATGTCTCTTATTAGTCTATTGTACCCTCTATATACATCTTCAACATGATAAAGGGTATTTTATTTTAGATCTTTGCAAGTTTAAGAACTGGCTTCTTAGTTTAGAAAATGCTGGTTCAAAGCAGGGATTCTAGACCCAAATTGATTTGAATCCTACTCTGCTGCTTCTAGACTGATGAGGCTATTATGAGAATACACTTCAGAACTCCCACCCCCAATTACTGGATACTTGACCAACCAACAGCCTCAGCTGCTGTGCTCTGAAATCTCACTGTATTTATACCAAGACTGGTTCTTCTTACACCTCAGTGACATGACAGAGATACACACATTCAGGCCTATTCTAGAAGACATGGAAGATTCCTCTGACAGCTTCAGGGTCAAGGACCTTTTGACCTTTTGCCAGGTGTCCATTACACTGCATGGCAGTTTGGACCACTTCCACAGAGCTTTCTTCCATCTCTTTCACTTGGGGTCAGATTTGCATGGTCATGTGATGGTCCACCCAGCTTTTCCTGGCTGCGTCCCTATGTCTGATAAAAATCTTGTATGTTTAATCCCATACTTGTAATAAAATTGGGTCATCAGTTCATTACCTGACAGATCAACGAATGTCTCCCAGTTGGTCGATGGGGTATTCATAGTCCCTAATGTAAGGTTGCAGCTTAATTTCACCAGTAGACCTGAAACAATGTCCCAGTGAAAAGGAGTGGTTTTTGTGATACAGCTACGCTATTTGAAGACTCTGGGGGAATAATGTTTACAAAGATAGGAGTTGACTGGCTACCCTTAACTTGTGTAGAATAAAAATGAAAAACAGTGTTGCTAAGTATGAGAGACTCCATGGTAACATTTATAAGGTCTTTATCACTTGTAGCAGAATGATGATCCAGTTGAACTGTGGCCTATGACTTAATTGGGTTTTTTGTTTTGTTTTGTTTTGTTTGTTATTTTTGTTTTTTGAGACAGGGTCTTGCTTTGTAGTTCAGGCTGGCCCTGAGCTCAGCCTCCAACTCACATCACAGCAATCCTCCTGCCTCTGCCTCCTGAGTGCTGGGATTACAGGCGTGAGCCACCACGCCCGGCACTGTGGTATGTGGTACTGGTTGCTGCTGGGCGTGAGTCTCTACACCCAGTATTGTATGTGGTTACTGGGGATCGAACCCAGGTCCCTGCGCTTGCAAGACAGGCACCAGAACCACTGAGCTAAATCCCCGGCCCGACTTAATTGTTAAAAGATACAACTCCAGAGACATTTGGACGCTGAGTATTTAGCCCAAGTATATCTGTTTATGTGAGGGTGGAGAAACGTAGCATCCTGAACATGGAGTAGGATCATCTGGATGGATGCTCTGTGACTCACTTGCACCCACTGGTCTAATTAATATGTCTGCTGTGCTGGAAGTTGAAGAAGCCTCTTACCACAAGGCAATCGTCCTGTCTCCCTCCCCCCTAAACACCCCACTTATTTTGCTCAGTGCCAAGCCAATAACTAGGACTAAATCCCAGCATGGGCCAATTGAGACATGCTGACATGTACTGGCAGGAACCACAAGAGGACTCCTGGGATTGAATTTTAAGGGTGCTTGGGTCTGTGGATTAAAAGCAATCATAGTGGGTAGAGCCAAATGGAACACTGAAATGCCTCTTGCTCCTGCCAAGATAATAAATCAGACGCAAAATTGTATCTTGGAGGGGAGATAGAGATTAGTGCCACCGTTTAAAACCTGAACAATGGAGGAGTAGTTCCAATCCTGTCTCCGTAATATACCAAGCTGGTTCATAAAGAAACTGGATGGAACCTGGAGAAAGACTTTGAACTGCTGCTGACTTAACCAAATAATAATGTTTTTCTCAGCCTTTGTGCTGAATTCATGCAAGAGCAGATCAAAGCCTCAGATATAAAAATGCAATCATTGATGTAGCAAATATATTAAATTCCATTTCAGTTTGAAAAGAGGACCAGAAAATAGTCTACCATCACATAAAACATATTTATTTTAACTAAAATATGATACAGGGCTATATAAACTCCAACCCTCAGAATGTGATAACATCTAAACCATCTCAAGATATTTTATGGCGCTACACTGATCCATTTTATTGGCAGCATCATATTGATGGAACAAGAGCAAAAGATAGCTTCTGTTTTGATGGTAAGATACAAGCACCTCAGATAAAACCAGGTACACTGTGAAGATTCAGACTGCAATAAAGTTTCTAGAGGTCCAGTGCTTAAGAGTGTCAAGATACTGGCTAGGGCCCTTTGGTTTTGAAGACAATGCATTCTACTGGGAGTGTGTTGCTCCAGCTAATATACAAAGTGATGAGGAAAGCTGCCAGCTTTGAGGCCCAAAATAGGAAGGAGCTCTGCAATAGTTCAGGCTTTAGTAAAAGAGCCCTGATTCTTGGATCATATGATCCCTCAGGCTCCAGAGCACCCATGGTGGGGAAAGATGTGCAGAATTTATGGCAAGTTCAGAGGAAGAATCACAACACAGGCCTCTGGGAACCTGGGTCAGGATGATGCCATCTACAGCAGAAAATTGTGTCTCAATTGAGGCAGCTGTTGCCATGTGTTTGGAGCTTTTAGAGAGAACACTGGATCGTGGGCTGTGAACCCGTACCTTTTCCCAGTTCCTGAGAGTGATTTTCTAACTCATTATTCCAACTATATTTAATTAGTTGATATTCTACTGAAAGCAAAATATTTTCCCTTCCACAGATTAAAATTTGTTATGATTATTCATTTAGATATTCTAATCATTCTAGATTTCAACAGTGGGAGGCCCAGGATGTCTGTTTCCTTGGGTCCTCATTCTTCGAGCCTTGCCTTAGTTTTTGATAGAAGAAATTACAGTCTCATGCTTTCCCTGCCCCAGCCCAAGAATCAACCATTTCTCTAAGGAACACTTTTTCTTTTCCTTGAAAAATCATGTTTAGAAATCAAGACCCAAGGACCAGAGTTGCTGATTGCTACAAGTGTATTATTGCTCTAATCCTTCTCAGAAGATATGTTCACAAATATCTATACTTACAAATCTATTAAGAACTAAAGTTTGTACTGATATCTTCAGTTCTACTGCAATACAACTTTCTAGTCCTCTTTTACTATGTTTGTAACTCAAGAAGAACCTGGTTGTCCTTGGCTTCAATATATTTATTCATTTGCTTAAGGTTAAAGTACACAATAATTTTAGAATTACTCATTCTAATGTGAAAAGAAACCTTTTTCTTTTTAGGTGATATGTCTGTTTCTGGATATCTTTCAGGTTGGCAGGTGAAATGCCACCAGTTAGGGTGAATAAATTCATGCTTAACCCCCAAATAACCAAGGTTTGGCCATGAGCAATGGATGCCTTGGGGCCTTATTAAGGGCCACAGAATTTAACAGTATCATGTCTACTGTAACTAGCAGTGTCTGACATAGAATTGTTTATGTCGAGTAGCTGGATCATAACTATCTTTTCAGATCCTAGTGATTGTGATTATGTCATTAAGAACTGCCACCTCAGCTGAAAAGAAAGGGCAGATTTTCCCCCAATAGTGTTGTTTAATCTTTTTTAAAGCAAAGTGTAGTAAATTGCTCATAAGTCATTTCTACCCTTCCATAAAGTACCTGAAATACAAATCTCAGTTGCATCTTCTCATAACTTTATATTATGAACACATTCTTGTAAAAATCCTATCAGTTTTTACAAGCAACAGATATTTAGGAAATGATCCAACAAAAAGGGTAATCAAAGGCAGTACTCTTAATCTGGAAGGCCAGAGCTTTCTCTGCACCAAAAATAAATTGATTTTTAGATGATATTTTGTACTTGGAATAAAAGTTCAGAGTTTTGGATTTTGTGTAATGTGCTGTCAACTTCAAGCTTCTAGCATTCAAGTCATGTGTCCTTTTATTGTGGTTTCTTTTACCTTTTAATACTTTGTATGGTTTTGCTAAATATTGCTAAGCAATATTAACTTGCCATTTTAGTAATAAACATTAAGCTATCCAAAGATAATGAATTCTTTTGTGTTGATGGAATCTTTGAGAAAGGCTTAAATTATTTTTGCTAATGTCAATATTCAGTATGGTCCAGTACATTGGTTGTCGTTTGTAAGATGAAATAAGTTTATTAATTACTTCTGTTATTATTTAAATAGTATTTTAACCTCCCTATTTTACTCAATATTTACTTTTACCCGCTCTTCACTAAAAAATTTTGTCTTGAGTCAAAGTGTTTCGTTGTTGTTGTTTTTTAGTTTTTTGAGACAGGGTCTCACTTTGTAGTTCAGGCTGGTCCTGAACTCAGCCTCAAACTCACAGCAATCCTCTTGCCTCTGCCTCTCCAGTGCTGGGATTACAGGTGTGAGCCACCATGCCTGGCACTGTGGAATGTGATGCTGATTGCTGGTGGGCATGAGTCTCCATGCCCAGTATTGTTGTATGTCGTCACTGGGAATTGAACCCGAGGTCCTTGCGCTTGCAAAAAAGGTGCTGGAACCACTGAGCTAAATCCTTGGACCTTGAGTCAAAATGTTTAACCTATTTTCCATGTATAACTAAGAAAATGTTAGGGAAATGAAAAGGATCACTCTTAATCCTTGAAAAGGACTTTGACCTAATTCATATGGCCATCTGAAGGCTACAAAGTGATCTGCCTTGTCTAAAAGCCTTAAATCATTGCATCTATAGTTAAGTAACAAGAACATTAATCTGTTATTAGTAAGAACACCTGTCAGTACACTTTCAGCTCATCTCTATCAAAGCTTATTGCATCGGTTTGTAAGGAAAACATTGGTGTACCTGTCCCTAATGTCACAGCAGTCACCACTTTTGAGCCTAGGGTCATTAAATTCCTGTGGTAGGCTGCCTCTGTGAAGGTTCCCAGCGATACCGCCTTTCTGGTACTTGTGCCCTTGTATTATCTCACTGCATGTGTAGACTGGTTTTGATAACATGCTTCTGATGAACAGAATATAGTGAAAGTGATGGGATATCATTTCCAAGATTAAATTACAGAAAAATTTCCTTCCATCTGGCTCATCCTTGTTTACCTTTCATCCTATGAAATGCTCATTTTTTTAGAAGCCTGTGGCCAAACTGTGAGCTGCCTTCATGAAAGATAAGGAATTTCTTTTTTTTGTTGTTTTTTTTGTTTGTTTATTTGGTTTTTTTTAGGTTTTTGGAGACAGGGTCTCACTTTGTGGTTCAGGCTGGCCCTGAGCTCAGCCTCAAACTCACATCACAATCCTCCTGCCTCTGCCTCCCAAGTGCTGGGATTATAGGCATGAGCCACCACGCCCCGCACTGTGGTATGTGGTACTGGTTGCTGCTGGGTGTGAGTCTCCACACCCAGTATTGTTATGTGTTTACCGGGGAATCAAACCCGGGCCCTTGCGCTTGCAAGACAGGCGCCGGAACCACTGAGCTAACTCCCCGGCCCAAGATAAGGAATTTGAGAGAGGCTTCAGGTCAGTAGACAATGAGAAATTGAATTCTGCTGCTAACCAAATGAGTGAGCTGAATCGGTCTAGTATGGCATGTGATCCTCAGTTCTATTTAAAGTTCTCAGGATAATTCTAGTTGATACTGTAGATGAAGAATCACAGATTTAGCACAATATTGATGTATTAAGCCCTTTCCGAGTGCTACAGATAGGCCGAATAACACTGAGTAGGATATGGATCTTGCCCTGTGCTTATACTTGAGGAAAAAAGGCCAATGTGTATGTGTGTGTGTATGTTAATGTGGCAAATCCTTCAGTAGAGTTGCAAGGCATTATGGCACAAAAGGAACTTTGTGGGCCAAGGATTTAGCTGAGTGGTTATAGCACCTGCCTCGAAAGCTCAAGGTCACAAGTTTGATCCCTGGTACCAAGGGGGTGGGGGATAATGAAACATTCCAAATGAAGGAATAACAAGAGTTTAAGCACACAGTTACAGAGAACAGTCAAGGAGATCAGATGTTCTTACATAAGAGGGAGGGCAGAGAAAACCTCCAGCAGGTTAAGGGGCAGTGTGGACAGAGCACAAAACTAAGGGGACAGAGACCAACAGCAGTGATCGCAGCAGTCTAGGATTGACAGATGAGGAGTGGTGGCAGAGGGGCTGAAGAATCAATGGGCAGATTGATGTACTATTCAGTGTTCAAGGATAGGAGACAGAGGAAGGACTGGTTCTGACTCCACTTTGGTGATTATATAGATAGAAGCTTGTAACTGGCGGCACACAGGAGGAAAGCCAGAGACAAACAATTTTCACTTTCCAACTTAAAAGCCTCAGAAAAATGAGTTGCTGTTGACACTTGAAAACCAAATTCCATATAATTTGCCAGATGAGCATATCTTTGCAAATACCTTCATGTAGTATTTGGAAGTAATTAAGAATATAGGTTCTGATTTGTCTTTGTGCAGTTTGATGATGTATTGTTGGCATTTAGTAGGACTAGAAGATCTTCAAAGCTGTATTGACTTGAGATCAAACTTTCATAAAATCAAAGGAACATTTAAAGTCGAACCACACATTTTTCACTACTTTTGTTCATTGGGTGCATACAATTCATTCCTGACATTCATTTAGGTACCTTCACTCGACTTACATGAATAAAGCCTTTCATCTAACAAGCAGTAGAATTTTGTGAGTGCATGTGTGTAGTACTGGGGATCGAACTCAGGACCTTGCCTTTGTGAGGCAAGCATGGTGCCACTGAGCTAATCTTGGGCCCAATCAGTAGAATTTTGAACTGACATCAGATTACATTATGAGGTGGGAAGAGGGATATGTAGGTGGTGGCATGCACCTATCTTCATTATGATCTGATCTTTTTAATTTCAAATGATCAATACATTCAGGACAGTAGTCTAAGACATTAACCTTGAGTCAGAGTAAAGTTACATGTTAGTGTTGTTTATCCCTGACATAAGACACATGTATTCTTCCTGGTTTCCTGATGCTCACCCATTGTGAGTGACGCTTTTCTTTTTTAAAGGGGAAGGACATCTAGTACTGTCATAATGTGCTTTTGAGAAAATAACACTTTTGGCCTTTTAAAACTATTTTCTTTCTCCTTCAGTCTGGATAACTCATCTCCCTCACAAGAGGAGGAGGAGGCAAAGAGAAACAACTGAATTTTACTGTGAAAAGGAGGATTACAAGATCTCAATATTAAGCCTTGAGGCAGGTGTAAAAAAAAAATGCTGATGTCTGCATTACTTGTATATCTTAAATAAATCAAACCTGTAGTTCAGCTTGGCAGCATCTAAGTCCTTTTCATTACTGCCAACAAGAACATAAATGAACTGATCATCTCCACAGGTTTATTCATGTGTAGCACCTTACTATGTGTTCCTCTTTCCAGCCACTGCCTTGCCCCATCTGATGAGACAGAAAGCTGGGCTAGGTTTACAGACCCGGAAGACTACTTAAACCCAGATCAGTGTAGTGAGTATTCACTCATTCTGTCTGGTTTAAGATGACGTGGCTTTGAAAATAAAGGTCCACACATTAGTAATTCTTTGTCATGAAGAAACATTGCGAAATTTAGCCTACTCCGGCCTTTATTCCTGCTTTAATTCTCCTTGTGATGATAATAAATAATTCAGTTATGTTGTACTTTTGCTTTGGCATCTTGGCTTACCTCCATGGATTTACACATTTTTTTGTGGTACCAAGAATTGAACTCACAACTTTGCACTTGCAAGGCAGGAATGGTGCCACTGAGCTAAATCCCCTGCCCAGATTGACACGAGGCTATTCCAGAAAAAAAAAAAATTTCCCAGAATGCGATATGTGTTCAAGTTGATATGAACCAAATTTGTCAAAAAGAGAAACAATGTAAACCTGTTGTTGTTTCAGATTTGCCTGCACATTAGGATCACCTGGGCCTCTAGAAGTCCAAGTCCCAGGCCATATGCCAAACTGATTAATTATCATTGTTTCTGGGGCTGGATAACAGGTGTCAGGAGTGTCTTAACTCCCAGGTGACTCCTGTGGACAGACGTGCTTGCAAACTGCTGATCTGGGGGAGGCAGTTGCTTCCCAGTTTTGCAAACACAGCTGGGCTTGTTCTCCTCACTGCCCAGTCCTGTCTTTGGTGGGATGCTCCTGCCTGTCCAGCTTCTCTGTCATCTTCCTCCCTGTGACTAGCAGAGACGTAAAGCAAGGCCACTGAATGAAAGAGAATTCTTTTGCCCAAAAGCAACAATTACCAAGATTTTTTCATACTTTTTCTGATAGGAAAAGTGATGTCTAAGTATTCTACTCCAATTTGAGACACCAAGAATTTCTAACACAGTTCAGTGAAGCTATAATCTAGCAGAATGACTTTTTCATGCTTTGGCAATTGCTGCAGAATCTGTTTGAGTTAGTCGAGTACAGCTTTAAAATATTGAATGCAGCAGTACCTTGTGTGAAATAACTATCCACTGGCTTTCCTTAAACACTATTTGAAGACAAAGATAAGTATTTAAAATTCTATTTTCTGTGATACACAATGTGTTAGATTTTATGTAAGCAACCAGACACTGAGGAAAGGAGGATTTCAAATATAGCAACAATTGTTTACTCATAGGTGGTGAGTTTACATGGTTTGTCAGAACTTCATAAGAACTCATGTATGCAAATAACCATAAAATTCTAAAAATAGTCATGTAACCCAATAAAGTAATGATTTTGTGATATGTATCTTAAGAAATAAAATTACAGTGGAAGCTGCTAGATTGTTGTAATCTGAATTGTTGTGATCTTGACTTTAGTGAATTAGTAAGGTTATAAGTATTTCACTAATTTTGAACCAGATTTGACTCAGAAACCATTTCTGTCCTGGTGTTCACTTAAAATCATTAGTACTGATATGCACCAAATCTACAGTGGGTCAGGTTCAAGCTTTGGTTCCTTCTTTCTGGTCACTGTCACTGAGAAGTGGGAGAAGAACACGTACAGCTACAACCTGGTTCTTCACAGTATTTGTCAGGAAGCGCCCTCAGGGAGAAAGTTTGGCTGGGAAAATGCATAATTGCATTTTTGCATGTACGTGTGGTTTGGCTGATTTTACTCACATTTTCTTCTGTAAGTCATAGTTAAAGGCTGGGGGTCAAGTTAGCTTTTCCTCATTGTAGTGAATTACCTGATACAGGATATCTGAACAAGGCTTACTGAGCTCATAGTTTAGGAGACTGAACATCCCCATAGCACGGTGTGGGCTCTGTGCCACAGCTGCCCCTGGCTGTGTACCTGACAGCAGTGTGTGGACAATGATGGTGAGAGTGCTGAGTGGCTAGCATTATAGGAACCCAGAGCAGAGAGGGTGGGAGAGACCCGTTTACATAACATTCACACCAGAACTCAAGGGTTCTGAGAGCCACCCTCTGGGACCTGCCACTAGGTCCCACCCTCTTAAAGTTTCTACCATCTTCTCATAGCTCTGCCCTGGGGACCAAGGCTCCTTTGGGGGACACAAAGTATGTTTAAACCATTGCAGAGTAGAAACAAATAAGAATGCACATCTATCTTACTAAAAATCTAAAGATCTTTTAAACTAGTATGTATGTGTATATGTAAATGTGTGTATATATATATATATATTCAATTATATTAATTTAAAATATATTAATTTAAATTAGTATATATAATTAGTATATTTAAATTAATATATATGTGTGATATATGTTAAATGTATTCATCTTGGAGAATGTGTACATACACAGACCACGCCTTGATCCTTTTTACCTCTCAAGTTCTTTGCTATGATGTGTTACTAAAGTCACTTTTTTCATGTGAAGATTTTGTATAAATCACCATAGAAGAGACATCAACAACTATGGCATATTAAAAGCACATTAGACATAGAGTAGGAGAGCCTGGGTTACTTACAAGATAAGTTACTTACAAGCCTGCCAATTACTTACAAGATAGTATTTTTAACTCCACTTTTGTTTAAAAAATTTTTTTAAATATAGAAAGTTTACATTTTTGTTTTGGAATAATGTCTATGCTCCATAGAAAAGTTATATATTTTATGTCAGTTTTTAATTTTGTTACAAGTGAGGGGAATCATAAGATACATGAGTCAAATAGTAATTATTCCCAATAATAGTTCCCAAAACTCAAATAGTAATTATTTGAGTTTGAAATGATCCTTGCAGTTTATATTTGGATGTAAGAATATTTTTGGAAACTTAATTCAGTGGCATTTCAACTTACAACACTAGTGTTGAGGAACATGTTACCACAGTTTGTACTTATTGTCATGGCACATTCTTATGGTATCCAGTTATATTTGAGGAAATAGCTTTTGACCTATCATATTTTTAAGTCAAGTAATGCGCCATAACA
>PVIR01004091.1:68259-82382 GCA_004026965.1 Petromus typicus
TCACAATCCTCCTGCCTCTGCCTCCCGAGTGCTGGGATTACAGGCGTGAGCCACCACGCCCAGCACTGTGGTATGTGGTACTGGTTGCTGCTGGGTGTGGGTCTCCACACCCAGTATTGTTATGTGGTTACCGGGGAATCGAACCCGGGCCCTTGCGCTTGCAAGACAGGCGCTGGAACCACTGAGCTAACTCCCCAGCACCTTCTCTGTCTTTTTTTTATCTTCCCCTCGTGTAGAATTCATTTTTATTCACCTTACTAAATAACAAGAAGTATAACAGGCTTAAATAAAGCACTAGCCTAAAAACAGATGCCCTTTTTTATTCAGTGCCAGAATAGTTTTAATAGAATTTTTAATAGTAAGTGGAAATAATTACTTTGTTTCTAAGGCTTTTGTTCTGGGTATTAGATTATGTAGACTAAGTGTTGACCATATATGACTTAATGTAGTATTGGTTATTTTGTCAAGCTTTGAATGAAGATGTGCTTGGAGTAAGCTGTGTTGTTGGTAAGACCTTTGGATAATCAGGAATGAACTGTGTTTACCTGCATATTGTTTGCATTAGAACATTATTTGGTAGTTTAAAATATTTTTGAAAGCTTTAAAATATGAAATTTAACTTTCTAGGGGCTCAGACCAAATACAGGCATTTTTAAATGTTAAATCAGGTTTGACTTGCCCAAGAGCTGTAGAGTAATAGTGATCACAAAGGGGAGAATGAATTTGCTATGCTGATTTTCTGTGCGCCTTTAGGAAATGTAAAGGAGCAAAATGGTACAGTTGGTCAACTTAGTTTCTGGTGTAAATACTAGTTTGATATTGTCAGTCTGTTAACCAAGATTTATATTGGTTAGGATCATTGCCAAAAGAGATTTTAATGATATTGTATTGCCAGTGATTAGATATTGTTTTAAGTTTCATCCAGAACAGATAGAAAGGAGATAATTTGGTGACGTGATGATCTAGTACCCAATAATTTCAGAAACATGAAGAAAAAAATAGATTAAAGTTTAATCCAGGTGAAGATGTAAGTGAATTGGCTGGTTTAGTTCTGTTTTGTTGTTGTTGTTGTTGTTGTTGTTGTTGTTGTTGTTTTTTGTTTTTTGTTTTTTGTTTCTCTCTCTCTCTCTCTCTCTCTCTCTCTCAAGGAACCAGGCTTTCTAAAATTAAAATCAGCAATACTATGGAAGCAGGGAATTTATAAGCAGGAATAAAGTCAAAGCAAAGCTGCTTCTATGTGGCAGGTGTAAAGACAGAAGATGCCGGTTTGTTTCAAGTATTGCTTCTGTATTCTTACATCAGCAGTGGACAAAAAGAATAGGGGTACATGTATGCAGTTCCACCATCAGCTAAAGCACCATGTGTCTTTGAGATTCAAATACTATGCATGACACAGAATAGTTCTTTTGATGCACTTGTAAGCCTTTGTCTCTTTAACTTCTAAATACATTTGAGCAATTAATAATATGCTCAAAGAGGGGAACCAGACAAGTCAAATACAGAATCATTGTTCTTTATTTCTTTTGGAATCAAATTTGATTTGTGCGTGTGTATGTCATGCGTGTGTATGTGCATGAGTTATACACATATATATAGGGATGAAATATGTAGTGTAGTAATCTTAAAGTTCTTAAAGGTGTTTTATTGAGAGGTATAACATACAAGAAAGTGATACCACATCGTGTGTACAGTCTTACCATTGGTTGCAAGGATAAATATCCCTTGCAATTGCCGCTCATGCTAAGAAGAGGAAAAGAAGATGAAGGAGGAAGAAAAAGAAAGAAAAAGAGCAAGAAGAGTTTGATCAACATGTCAGAAGCCTTATGGATCTCTTCCCAACCAGTTTTCTCTCCATGCTTGTCCCTTATAAGGAATATTTTTCCTTCTCTTTACTGTTTTACTTCTGGAGTATGCATGTGTGTGTACCATATACAATACATCATATAGTTTAGTGTTTGTATCTTAGACCATTAGTTACATGGAATCCTTACTGTATGTCATACTATGTAATTCAGGCTGCTGTTGAACTCATTGTGTAGCCCAGGCTATCCTCAAACTCAGAAATCATTCTGCCTCAGTCTCCCAAGTTCTGGTATTACAGGCGTGAGCCACCATTTGATATCTATGTTGAAAGTAGAAGCAATTTGTTCATTTTGGTTGCTATATAGTATTCTGTTGTATAAATGTACTGCAACCTAGTTATTCACTCTACCCTGCTAGACTTGGGTGTTTTACAGTTTGCATCCTTCTATAGATAATGTTCCTATGAATATTCTTATGGTACTTCTTGTTACACAAGAAATTGCATTTCTGTTGGACATTGTTAATAACAATAAAGTATAACGTCAATTAAACTGTCTTTTTGTCAATGAAAACTTAGTGAACCAGTAATCTAATGAGGACAAAAAGTATTGTTTTGGTTATTCTAAGTTGGCAGGTGCTGTCTGGACAAGAGATAGCCATTTCTATCCATGCAAATTAAAAGAAGAGTATTCAGAATTTTACCTTTACTTAAAATTAATGTCTACAAGTATGCTTCCTCAAGAATATAAAATACACCTTTAGTTCTAAACCATCTCTAGTTATTATTTTTAGAATTTTACAGTTTACAGAAAGAAAAACCCTCGGAGGAACTGTCTCTTATATTTCTTCTGTGTGCATCACAGTGACCATGGTGATGTTTGTCAGCTGTTAAGTCTCAGTGCCATCCCTTGATACGTGGCAGTAAAATAATTTTTACAAATGGGTATAATTTTCCATATATGCAGAACTTAATTCCTTTGTCTTAAAATAGCTGAGGTGATAGTTTAAATTAAAATTTGTTCTGTTTGAAAAGCCTCTTTCCTGAAAGATAAGAATTAAAGATTTAGTTGATTATATTGATAGTCTCCTTTTCTGCTCAACTTTCCTTACTGTATTGTCCTAGGAAGAGGTAACTTTAGTGTATTTATGAGGCGTACTTAAATGATAACCTGACCTTTTTTTCCCCTTTTGAACATGGAAGATGGATTGTAGACCGAGGCAGAGTTTATCATTTCTCATGAAGCTGTGTGTACTTCAGGCAGTGGCCTGATTTGTCAGGTAAGACCAGATCCCAGTAAAGTGATTTCAGTGTCTTCCTGTTTTTATGGGCTTTGTTCTAAGCTTCTCAGGAAGAATTGAAATAATGTTCCTCATATTCTGGGCTAGCTGTCTTCTTCCTGTTTACATGGAATGACCATGAGCCTAATGCAGTTGACATGAGTACTTTATAACTCATCCAAGAACTCTTTCAAGTGTTCAACTTTAAAGAATTACTTCTGCAGGATTATACTTGGATAGAACACTCCTTATGTGAATTCATCATATAAGCCACAGTTTATTTGAGTTTTTCTGATATGAATTGTTTGAAATCTTTTTTTTTTCAGTGAAAATTGTCTTATGCCTTATCTTTTTTGGGGATTGCAACTTTCAAAAGGTACTCTTAAATATATTACTTCGTTATTTAAACTATGCACTTCCCAGATGGACAGTGCTTGCATAAAGCCTGAGTCCCTAAAGCCCTGTACATAGAAAAAAAGAATGCTCTGCTAAATTTCACTTTTATTTTGTTTTTCTGTTTTTTGTTTTTCTATAACCCCATGCTCAGCTTCTTTATAGACTAACCTCTTACAAAATACAATTCTATTTAATATGTTTTCCATGCTTAAAGGTGGGATTCTCAGTAAACACCAGAAGAAACCTCCTTTTTACCACATGGCTCTCTCTTGGTGTATGGAGAGAAGATGCTAATGTGTTTCTGTGAGACAGCTGAGTCTCTTTTTGACTAGTGTCTTCCATGCTTTTAAAATATTTTCTTGACAATTTGTCTTGACAGCTTGTTCTTATTGATCTAAGGTAAACATTGTAGATTTATGATCTTAGAAGATGTTAAAATCAAAGAATTAAAAAAGATCTCTGAAAAAGTTGCCTATGTCTATGGTGGAAGGAGGAAGTTACTCTGGCAGAGGAGTCTCATCATCATAAAAGTGATGATTAAAGAAAATTATACTAATGTCAGGCCAGAGCCAGGGACATTTACACTTCCATGATATTATGCCATACTGCTCTGGCCATGTTCTTTGCCAGGCTCCTCCACATACTATAAGTATATAAGCAGGGATGGATGAATGAGTCAAAAGAAAATGCTTTGAGAACCAAGTAGAAGGTTACTTACTCTGACAAGGCTGACATCACATTTAAAAAAAAAAAAAAAAGATTTTGCATGTAGTTCCTTCTCTGGAGTTACAACTCTACATGTTATTATGCATCTTAAAGTTCCAAGAAGGACCTTATATTCCAATGAATGCTAGTATTCCAAGGAACTAAATTAGGAAAACATGGAATTAAATAGCCTGATGTGTTTGGGTAAAAGGTCATGAAAATTAGAATATGTGCTTGAGCAGCTTATAACAAGAATGGCTATGAAGTCCCAGTTTTTAGTATCTCCAATAATAAATAGACAGTTGTCTGTGGCTTCCCTCCAAAATGGTGGTGCTTAATAACGGTTGCCCTCAGTGGGTGGAGCAGTCTCAACTGGATTTTGTGAAAGGCCTTTTTTGCATCTTTTCAAGATGATGTAAGATTTCCTCTTTTCATTTTTGCCATGATGAATTCCATTGATGAATTTTCTTATGCTAAGCCAACTGCATTTCTGGGATAAACTTCACTTGGTTCTGACGTAGTATGGTTTTAAAGTATTGCTAGATCTGATAAGGTAATTTTTTATTTAAAATTTTATGCCTATATTCTTGAGAAGTATTGGCTTGAGTACCTCTGTTTTAGTATCTTTGTCTGATTTTTGGTATCATAATATTGACCTCAGAAAATAAATTGCAAAATGTTTCCTCTTATTCTTTCCAGAGTAGAATAGAATTATTATTTTTTTTCACCAACTTTTCTCTGAAACCAATTTGCTTGGAATATTCTTTCCAGAAAAGTTATAAACTACTATGTCCATTTTTTAAAAAGATAGATAGCTCACACCAAACCCTCATTTCCAGTCTAATACCAAAAGTATCTCCTGTTCTGTCACCTACATTTCCTTGCTTGATGGATGTCCCTGTAGGTAACTAATATTCCTTTGCTACTCCTTTCTTCTTGCCTGCATAAATGCCCTCTTTACACTCCCTGGCTTTGTTGCAGCTGCTCCTTCTCCCTTCACTCCCATTGTGCCCACACCCCACTCAGGCTGACACCCATGCCAGACTGTGTCATTGCATGGACACCCTTCCCCCTTCTCCTCATCCATTTGTAAAACTGTTCCTGCCAGTGTAGTATGCTGTACTCAGTTTAAACTCCATGCTATCCATGCATAATTGGCCACTAGTAGATATTTAACCAATAATACTGTAAAAATCTTATGTTTCTACATGGACATGTGCTATATTGACACTGAAAATCCTGTTACTAGAATTGTCTGAGTTGGCATTTGCTTCTGCTATTAGCGAAGTAGTTGTCCAGCCATGGACATACTAACTTCTTTGAACCTCTATGTTCTCACATTTTAAGTGAGAGGATGATGAAAATAATAATAATATAACAATGAAAATAGATAAGACAGGATACCTACTGTGCACCAGGTGCTATCCTAAGAATTTGACCTATATTAAATCATAGGATCTTCAAAATGGTTCTTTGGATGATGTACTATTATTAGTTTCATCTCACAGAAGAGGAAGCTGTCATTTGAGGTGAGTGCCATTATCTTTACTCATTTACACATGAGGAAACAAGTACAAGGAAATAGTTCATCTGAGGTCAGAGCTAATAACTGGTAGACCTGGAATCCAGACGCTTGCCTCCAAAAAGCAGTGTGTACTGCGAAAATTCCCAGTACCATGCTTGCTATAGAGTGGACTCCATTAAATAACAGCCATAATCTAAATCACTGTTGCCAGATCTGTGACACAAAAAGGGTCAGCATACTGCCCAATCAACCTAGGGAGGATGATGCATCGTTAGCTTGAACATAAACTGACTGAAATATAAACTGACTGGAGTATAAAATTCTCTCTGTTTCAGGCTGGCAGAAGAGATGCTTTCATGTAGAAAAAGACTAAAGATTCAAAGATTATGTGCTTTTAATATAAATGAAAATATATTTCCAATTAATAGAAGGTGAAAAAAATAGTGATACCATGGGGATAAAATAATAAATAAAGGACACTGAGGCTGAAGGAAGTAGCTCAGTGGTTGGGAGGAGAAAAACAGAAGCTTGAAACATGCCTGTCATTCCTATTCAACATTTTTAAATGCCCAAAAGCCCACAAACGTTAATGTTGGCATGAGTCTGTGAACTTGGAACATTTATGATGCTCAATACATGCTTGTTGAATTGATCTAACAATCTTTTAAAGGGCTTAATTTGAATTTCCAGTTGGAAGCACAAAAATAATACAAAGTGGAGAATAAGAGAGGATAATACCTCAAAATTGTGGAGGCTGCCAAGCACATGGATATTGACAACAGACCAGAGAGAGAGCAGAATCCAAAGCTGGCAGTGACGAAAGCTGAATGGAAACAATTTACATTACAGAATCCCCCAAGACTCAGGTATTTGTGGAAAGTAAGGGTGAAGATGAGGTTAAGGTTAATGAAGCAATTATTCTTTTGTCCCTCTCCCACTTTTCACTGCTACCTCTGGCCCTCTCAGCTCCCAGATTGCTAGCTATCAAATCAACATGCTCCTGGCAGAAAAGTAAACTTATGTAGGAGAGAAAGCAGTAAGATTCTGACATTAGGAACTCCCAAGGGCTAGAACTAAGATTTTGATATTGGAAAACTTCCAAGGCATAGGCCCAGCCTGATTGCCCGGCAATGGAGACCACAGTCAGCAAACTACATGCACAAGTGCAGTTTCCAATATGCCTTAAAATAGACAATTTTCCGGTTGAGTGAAACCACCAGGTATTCATCAGAAAAGCACAGAAAGCTACTGATACGACTGAGACCCAAACACACTAAGAAACATCTTCAGGAAGATGCCATCCACCATTAGTATATTGAAAGAACATAAGTTCTTATGTTTCTTAACAGAACATGGTGCTGTAATATGAAAAGGGCTATGAAAGGAGGCATAGATAAAGTAGAAGATAAAGGAGCTAAAATTTAGCAGGCAACTAAAAAGAGCAATTATATATAAAGTGATAGAAAAGTGATAAGAAAAATTAGAAGACCAACTCAGAAGATTTATTACCTAAATAATAGGTGTTCCAGAAGAAAAGAGACTGAAAAAGTAAAGGAGAACAAACTACAAAGTCATCCAAGAAAATGTCTCCAAAGTAAAAGGTACGTTTGACCAGCACAATAGTCCAAAATAGACCCACATTGTATCATATGAGAGGACATTTGAAAGCATTAGGGACAGAGAGATAATCCTGTGATATCTAGAGAAGTAGGGAAATGATAAGACTAAGAATAAGAATAGCAGTAAATTCCTTAATATGTAACCATAGAAGCTCTAGGAAAAGTAAACAGAGCTTTTATATTTCCGAAGAACACTCACTTTGGATTCAATTACATGTCCATCCAAAGCTGTGAGATTATAACAAAAATATATCATCCTTGCACTTTTCTCATGAAACTACAGGAAGATGCACTCTGCCAAAACAAGGAAGGCAAGAAAGACCCAGGGTCCTGGACACAAAGTCAAGGGAAGTATCCAGTATGTGTAGAAAGACCTTCAGGTAACAGTGGTGCCTAGAGAGCATCCACAGGGGAGAAAAGGTCAGAGGCTCCTGAAGGATTTCTTCAAGAAAATGAAGTTGATCAGGCAGTTTATTTGAGTATCTCAAGAGGAAGTTTTGACCCCTTGAGAAGAATTTGGATTAAATCAACAAATTTATAAAAAGTAAGCAAATCTGTAAGATCAACACCATAGAAATGTAAAAAATTGACCATGACTTATTAAGAACTTTTACTTGTCAAGTAGACACTAAAGTAAATGAAAGACAAATTACAAACTTGAAGATTTTCAGAATATATAAAAATGACAAATGATATCTTAGTTCTTATTTTTTCCCCATCTGCTTCCTTCCCTCCCACCCGTCTACCCATCTCTGTTTGCAAAACCTTTGTTTCCACTTTTTCCTTCTTTTCTCATGTTTCCCACACACCCCTCTCCCTACTTAACCTACAAATAATATTTGTATATGATGAACTCTAAAAATTAATAAAAAGACTACAAATGACTCAATAAAAAATAGGTAAGAGACATGAAAGAGTATTTCACAGAGCTGGGAGTTTAGATCAGTGGTAAAGTATGTGCTCAGTATAAACAAGAGTCAGGGTCCAACTGACAGCGCCTTCCTCTACCAAAAAGGAAAGAAAATGTTATATTTCACAGAGGAGAGTACAGCACTTAGCTAAGGAACATAAAAAATATTTCCTAGTCTCTCTTCTGTTGCTATAACAAAATACCTGAGATTGTGTACTTCATAAGAAAAAAGGTTTATTTAGTTAAGTTTTGGAGGCTGTAGAAGGTCAGGCAGCCTCATCTGTTCAGTCTCTGATGAGGTCTTCATGGGTGGATGGCATCACAGTGGGGGCAGCACATGGGAAACAGATTGTGATGAGAGAGGAAGCCAGTAAGATTCAGAAGCCAGCCTCACTCTTTGCAGTTGCTGTTGTTATTGTTGTTTGGTGCTCAAGATTGAAACCAAGGCCTTGTGCATGCTAAGCAAGTGTTCCACCACTGAGCCTACCCCATCCCAGGCTCACCCTTTATAACAGCTCATTCTTCTTATGGCAGCTAAGCAGGGTCTTGTGAAAACTGCATTTGTCCCTTCCAAGGGATCAGTGACCTAATCATTCACTAGGCCTCATCTCTTAGAGGTTCCATCACCTCCCAAAATCACCACACAGAGGACCATGTTTCTTCACCGTGCACCTTTGAAGAGCATAGTCACCCCATAACAGAAAGGTTCAAGTCTCTGATAATCAGGAAATGCAAATCTAGACCACAATAATGTAAAAATTTATAAGACTAATAATACCAAATACTGGATAAAATATAGATTCAGAAACTCTGAAAAGATTTTAAATTTTTAAATGTTCTGCAATTACCTTGCACAGGAGAAAAAAACACGTTGTAACTCAGCAATCTTGTTTTATGTAGAAATTTTAAGTTTTAAATACAGATAATGAGACATGTATAAGAAGCTTCTCAACAACATTGCTTGGCAAAAATGTGGAAAGAACCCAAAAGTGCTCATAGTGGATAGTGAGAAATAAATGGGGTAGCAATCAAATGTAGCAATCAAAAGAGAAAATGAATGGGTAAATCTGAGCAATTTTAAAAGAGTAAATCCTAAATACCAAACATAACATGTACTTTATATAAAATTTGAAACCATTTTAAAATGCTTTTCCCTTACTGGCATTATCTTAGAGATTATAACTTGCATCATTGAAGTATAAAGCCTAATGCACATTAGGCAGTTTTGTTTGGTTTGTGTCCATTTTTTTGTTTTGTTTTGTTTGTTTTTGTTTTTTCCAGGACAAGTGTGCCCTAATTCCAGCTATGGTTTTGAGCTCTTGGGCTCCACTCGTCCTCCTGCCTCAGCCTCCTGTATAGCTGGGATTATTGGCAAACACCACTATGGCCAGCTATAAATTAATATTTTTATCTTTCTCAGCACAACTCAAAGACTTAAATTCCATTTACCACGCCTCTTACTTTTCTATTGTCAAGTATTTTAATTTTCTCTGTTTTAATTCTAAAAACATTATTTCCCTTGTTTTCTGAAATCATTGTTATTTTTTTTTACCCATGTATTTCTCTATCTGTCTGTCTGTCTGTCTGTCTCTGTCCGTCTGAGTTCCTTTCTATATTTGTGAATTTCCATCTGGAATAATCTTCCTTCTGCTTATTGAACACTTTTAGTTCTTAGTTATTGTCTGAAGATTTATATTCAACATTTTAAAAGTATCATGTAGCATTGTTTTTGCTGGGACTGGAATTCCGGATTTGGATTTATTGTCTTTTTGCACTTTGAAATACTGAGTTTGTTTTTGTTCTTTGTCTTATGGCTTCCATTGCTGCCCTTTTACTGAGTGTTCCTTTGAAGGCAGTCCACCTTTTTTCTGTTTTTCTCGCTGTTTTGCTTTGAGGCAGGGTGTTGCTGTGTAGTTCAGGCTGGGCTTGAACTAACTATGTAGCCCAGGCTTGCGTCAGACTTATAGCGATCCTCTTGCCACAGCTTCTAACCGCCAGGATTACAGGCATGCTTTTTGTGTGGTTTTTAAAGCTGCATGATCCTGTGAAATCTGTAAATTTAGTAAAACTAAAAATTACAGATTATTTTTATAGATGTTATAAGAAATAACTAAAAATAAAAGAAACATAGAAAATAATAGAAACTCATGCCTGAAGATAATTTGTCTAAAACATCCCATTAGTTATTATATTATCTCAATTAGTTGATTTTTAGCCAATTTCATTGCCATTTTTATTTTTTTAAAAGCTGAAAAAAGTGTGTATTCATCTACATAGCTTTTCTTTTTAAATTAGTTGAGGGCTATAGTGCATAGCCCTCCAATTTTGAAAAGAGGTTAAATTTTTATTTGGGAATCATGGACTGAAAAGACAGCCAAGATATTGTTGTGATTAAGGAGAAAAGCTCCTTAAAACTAATTAAAATTGTTTTCCTACATAAACAAAACATTAGAAAATTACTGTCCAAATGATGTAGCATTGTTAAACACTTAAAAAAAAACAATGAGTGTTTTTTCAAAATTACACAAACAATCCTATTGTACTCTGCTGGTAGAAAATGCCCTTTTTGTTCAGACTGAATGACTGCTTTCCTAGGCTGCATTTTTGCTACTGAGTCTGTTAACCGTCAGCAATATATTTTATCTTGTACTTCTATATCCACCTTGCCCCTCAGGTGAATACAGCTATCCGTATCCTGGTCATGAGGGGGAGGTGTGGGTCAGAGGCTGCCCATTTCAGCCACTGATTCTGCATCTAATGTGAAACAGAAACGTGTACAACTGAAAAATCTGAGTTTGCAGAGAACATTTAAACTGTATACTCTTTAGATTTTTTGTTTGTGTGGTACTGTGGATTGAACCCAGGGCCTTTGTACTGAACTGCATTGTCAACACCTGCTCCTCTACCCCTTTATTGAGACTTGGTCCCTCTAAATTGCTAAGTTGCTCAGGCTACTCAAACTTTTGATCCACCTGCCTCAGGTGCCTAGAATGGTGGCATTATTCTTTAGCTCTGCCAACTCTAAAATGGGAATAAGTACTCTGGTGTATCTATTACAGTTGCATCAAAAAGTTGCAGTGATTATGAAAGAGAGCCATTTAAAACTTTTTAAATGTCAGGCGTGATAGGTTATGCCTGTAATCTCAGTACTTTTGGAGATTGAGGCAGAAGGATTGCAAATTCAAGCCCATCCTGGACAATTTAGCATCCTAGCAAGACCTTGTCTCACAATTTTAGACAGGAATACAGCTTAATGCAAAGTCTGTGGATTCAGTCTCCAGTACCACACACACACATACACACACACACGCACTCACACAGAAATTTTAAAAGACTACTTGGTGGTTACATATGACAATAAGCCCCAGAGAAAAGTGAAGTTGGGTTTCATATCAAGGTAAGAACAAGCTTGTCTGAGCTTTTCAGGGTATCTGCAAAGGGAGTATCATTTAACTAAAAGAATGAACCATGTGTATTATATAAATAAGAACACGTGTAAAATCTTGTGATATTTACTACACACTGGTTATCTACTAGGTCTTAGTAAAATACAAAAATATGTGTATATTTTTGTGTTAACATACACACAAAACCCCACTTCAGGAGTTTAGGTATCACCAGTGAACCTACTACATTCAGCTTCTGCCAAAATAAATGAAAATAGAATATATTTTGCCAATGCTGTAAGCAAATGATTTGACAGGCCCCGTGACATTTTCGTTTATATGTTTTGAGTGACTACATTCTGAGTTACAGGGATTACAGACCTCATAGCCATAAAAAGTTGTCACTGTCCCACCCTATTAGATATTGCATTTATATCTAGCTTATTCATTTCTGTCTCATTGGTAACTAGGGAAACCATTATGTCATTACTCAGTGTTACACTTAAAAACTTTGCAAGTTAGGATTATGGTATGGGAAGCTTACATTTATAAATGTAGTAAGTCTTACCTCTATCTCTAATAAACTCATAGAATTTTTATTTTTCTGAGTCTTTGGTAGAGAAAGTATCATACTGTTTAATGTATTATTGAGGAAAATTATATAAGGAGTGATCAAAAATATAGTGAACAACTAAAAAAAAGGCTTATTACAATAAAAGACATTGCCAGGAACAATAAGTGTGTTCAAAGCAAGGTGGAGGATTTTGAGGTGCATTAACAGCAATATATCTTACTATAATAATTTTTTAAACACTCACTGTATTTATTGACTATATATTTGCAACAACTTCTGTGAAATAGTTTGCCCTTACCTATTTTATTCACTGGATTTGACTTCTGGCTTTTTCCCAAAGTCAGAATTACCATGAAAGGTAAACATTTTTAATCAGTTCAGGACAGGGAGTAAGCCAGAATCCTGCAACTAAAGGCACTCATGAGGGAGAACTCCAGAATTGCTTCAGAAAGTAGCAAGAATGATAGGATGAATGTATTACAAGCGAAAGGAAGTGTTGTGAGGGGGACCAATGGTAACATGTCTTTTTCTGTGGTGCATGTTTTAAATGTAAACATTCACCATATTGTTAGATCATACCACATATATTCTAAAGTACACTGTTGTGCCTCTGAAGAATGATCTGTGCATTTGCAGCAGAATGGTGCTTGGTGCTTTTATTTATTTATTTTTTGTGCTGAGGATTGAATGCAGACCCTTGCTCATACCAAGCCTGTGGTGCTCCACCACTGGGCCTCATGCTGAACCCCAGCAGGGGTCTGATGTGCAGTGACAATGTGGAGCCAATTTACCCGACTCAAGTTAAATATTCCCTCTTGGGCCTCTCTTCCCTGAGCAGTCACCCATCATAGGTCTTGCTCTACCACTCTGCTTTCAATCTGAAAGGCTAGCTGCTTGTCTTGCTTTCCTTCACTGAAATCCTTCACAGTTCTGTCGAATTGGTAAGAGTGAAATAAACTACTGGTATAGAAAAGCCACCTTCCTCTAGAATGGGACAGAAATTAACCATTCTCATACTGAGATAAGTCATTGGACACTGAGTAGTCTTAACAATCACTGTTCAATATGTTTATTTTCTGACTTTGCAAAATTATTTCACCCCCACCCTTTTCCTCAAACTTGCTGTGCCTTCTACCACCCTCCCTCAGCTTTGACAGGAATATAATTAACTGAGAATATAGAAGCAACCAAATATTAATTCTGCTATTTTCCAGCCATCTAAATCACCAAAGCTACCTACACATAACAATTTGTATTCTGCCTTCCTCCGATTCTGTAAATCAAAGGTCCCTGTTCTGGCCAAAAACCAACCCTGCATTGTCCTCCATGTGACCCCTCTCACCCAGGTTGTATGAGTCTCTCCCTGTCTGATGGACACATCATCCCCATGGTCTCCTGCCCCTTGGCCTTAAAAAGTCTTTCCTTGACCCCAAATGGCGGACTAGCTGTTAGCTTAGTTTTCTTCTCCCCAATCACTGGCAAATGTGATATACTTTTAAAAGAAGACTAGCTGAGGGGTCCAGGTTCTGTGGAATTTGGGCCCTTGAAGTAGCATCCAGTTTTTTACCTGCCTTCTCTCATCTCCTGTTCTCATCAGTCTCCCTGATGAAGCCTCGCACCCACAGCTCCACTGAAACTGCTCTTGTCAGAGCCAGGTCCTCTGTGCTTGGCACCTTTTGTAACATTCAACACATTTTTGTCCTCTTTTCTTTCTTTTTTTTTTTTTTAGGTTTTTTTGAGACAGGGTCTCGCTTTTGTGGTTTAGGCTGGCCCTGAGCTCAGCCTCAAACTCACATCACAATCCTCCTGCCTCTGCCTCCCTAGTGCTGGGATTACAGGCGTGAGCCACCACGCCCGGCACTGTGGTATGTGGTACTGGTTGCTGCTGGGTGTGAGTCTCCACACCCAGTATTGTTATGTGGTTACC
>PVIR01004092.1:0-82172 GCA_004026965.1 Petromus typicus
CTCTACTGAGTGTGAAGAGATCCTCTGGGAAACAGGTGTGGTTGAGTGTAGACAGCGTTGGAACAGGAGCCTTTGTAAGTCACACAAGAGGATCCCCATAGCTAAGGGTATTGGGAGTGAAATCTGTCCTAGTCTAGGCCCTTGTAGGAAGACTGAGACCATCCCTGTTGAGTGCCTAATATATGGCTGTAGTTATGCCTGAGGCTTTAGAGAAAGTTGCTTCCTCTCTCAGGGTCTCCATTTCCTCATCTCTACATTGAGAGGCTTAGAAAAGATCGCCAGAGTCACTACAATCATCATTTTAAAAAACCATCATGGTGTATGGATGAAAGCCATAACTGCTGTTACTGCAGTAGCTGAGATTGGCCATGCTGTCACTCTGGGTCCAACTTGCACTGAGCGCTTTCCCTGCATCAACACCCATCATCACAAGACCCTCAGGTAAGGAGGCTCCATTATATAGGAGGACAAGATGCTCAGGGCAACTCAGGGACTTGTCCATGGTCAGGTACGCAAGGGAAAGCACTGCACTCAGGTCTGAAGAAACTCAAAGACTGACCACCAAACATCCATTTTCCCTCCCCAGCTGCTACTTGCAGAGTTGGAACAAGAGGGATCCCCACAGACACCTGCTTGGGATTGTTCTAGGCCCTGCCCTCAGAATAGATGCTCTGGGGCTGTCCTGGGGACAGAAGGCAGGGTCTGCTCTGCAGCAGTGCTGACCACTTACAAGAGCCCTAGAGCGGAGCTGAGGCCGACTTTCACGTGCTTTGGGTGGGAGGAGATGCCCAGAAAGGGTGTGTATCAGGGCAGTTTGAGTGACTTGCCCAGGGCCATATAGCCAGCTAGAGGCTCAGCTTGGACTCAGCTGCCTGACTTTCAGGCCACACCCTTTTTCCTATAGCCAGTGTTTATAAGGGAAAATATCTTTTTCAAAGGCTGAGAGAGATCTGGATGTTGATTCTGGAAGGCCTCTGCCACATTCCTCTGCAGCCCTCTCACTGTACCCCTGTGAGTTGCAGACTACCACTTTCATTCTTATTTAAAAGAAATCAATTCCCTGTGAACACAGTGGCTCTTGTGTCTTCCCTTCTGCTAAACACCGCTCCGGGCTGGAAAGGCAGCAGAGTACCATCCATGATTCAATGCCTCACCAAGCAGGAAGGAAGGTGGCTCAAGGTGAGACAGGCCTCTGGGACCAGTTCAGTTGTGCTGTGGCTGCAACTCTGTCTCTAGGCATCTGATGCCACAGAGAACTGAGAGCGTCTTGGCCTTGGACTTGCTGAGTATGAGGAGGGGGTGGTGCTTTCTGACAACAAAGGGAGAGCAGAGTGCTGGTTCTTACCAGCCAGTCCGCATACATCCACTGAATGCTCACTGTATGCCAGGTATTGTGCCAGGGGCCAGGGAATAAGCAGTGACCAGAAGCATATTCCCTGCCCTCCAACTGCTCAGCCTGATGTGTGTGTAGTTGGTTAAAGAAATGGTTTGTGTCCCACAAACCCACACTGGAGCTCTCGGTGCAGAGTGCTGTGAAGTCCCTGTTGGGGACAGTTACCCAGGAGAGGAGAGGAAAGGGTGGCAGAGTTAGTTCTGAATCCTAAAATTGGCAGAGTAGAGATTGTTGCTGCCCAGGCGGGGTGAACTCAGGTCTCGTCCTTGACAGCTGTGCAGCACTTGGCAGCGGTGGCCTCTCTGGTGCTTGTCTCTCTCTTGTGTGCAGCATCTGTTCTTTCCCTGCCTCTCTGGATGCTTCTCCTCAGGCTTCATTGTGACCCTTCTTGAAGCTTCCTCAAGGCTCTTCTCTTCCTGGGAGTCTCCTGAAGAAACCTTGTCTCCTCACTTGCTCCCAGCATCTTCTGCCCTTTCGTCTTAGCCCCGCCCCCTGCAATCCAGGCCCCAGGAGCATCTGAGCATGACCACTGGTGCCTCGTTAGCGTCTGCTCCACAGCTCAAACCTCACCCTTCCCTCAACTGCGCAGTTAAAAGAAGAACTGGGACTCAGCACCTCCTCCCATTGCTCAGCTGCTGTATGACCTTGGGAAGCTCCCAAGATCCCTGGAGGCTCTGGTTCATTATCTTAGAAATGAGGCCAAGACTCCCAGGTTGAAGATCTCTTATCCCAGTCTTTTGGGAGGCTTGGACAGGAGGAGTGCAAACTCAAGTCCAGGTGGGGCAATGTAGTGAGACCCTATCTCAAAATACTAAAAAGGGCTGAGGATATAGCTCAGTGAAAAGGTACCGGGTTCAATTCCTACTACCAAAAAGAGAAGAAAAAATAAAGAAGGAAAGGTGAAATAGCATCATACGTGTCCAGCACAGTGCCGGCTCTAGCTAGACACTCAGCACATGTTACCCTGTTCCGGTCAACCTCTTCCCTTTCTGCCTTTTATGTTTCTTAGCCCCAAAACTTTGTAGGGTTCAATCATAATTATCTCTTGAATTCACTTTCTCCCTCATCCCTCAGTCACTGCACTAACACAGGTCCTTGTGACTGACCTTTCTGCTCTCTGCTTTGGGGCCAGTGGTTGCCTGTACTTGATACCCAGGTTCCTTGCCAAGTCCTACAAGCTACACCCCGGTGTCCTTTGAGACCCTCCTGGCCGCCTCCTGCCGCACCCTCCAGACACTGTCCCTTCACTTGATTCCTGGAACAGCCCCATGCCCTTCCTCCCCGGGCTTCTGTCTGCTCTGGAGCTGCTTTCATAGATGCTATCAGGTTGTGACCTTTGCTCTCTCCCCTCCCCTGTCTAGACTGGACACTCTTTTCTCTGTTCTTCTGTGACCATCACCAACATGCTCAGAGCACACAGAATAAGTATAACTGTCCCTGTGTCCTTGCTAGAGGGCCTGTCTTTTCCTCCCCAGGGAAGACCTGCTGTCTAGCTCACCTTGGTCTCCAGCACCGGCACAGGGCAGCACACTTACTCCATAATGAGGTCTTTGGTTCCTAGTGGGCGCAGCACTAATAAACCAGGATATGCTGTGGGGATATTGTCAACTGAGCAGAGCCCAGTTCTGTGGGTTTTGTTTTGTTTTGCATTGTTTTTGCCAGGCACCTTCTAAGAAGGCAGGGACTCCCCTTGACAAGCTTGGGGCCCAGGGACTGAACTGTCTTAGTGGGGGCCTTACGCAGTCCTATCCTCTTTTCTTAAAAGTCCTTCACAATAATCTTACTGGTCTCTTTCTTGTTAAGCAGTCATCTTTCTCTAGCTCAAACAAAAGATGGGGCAGAGATTTTCTAGTTTTCTTCCTTTCTTTTTCTTCCTATCTTCCAAACTTTACAGATCTTGCATTTCTGCAACTGAGGTATGAGGTACAGGTTGCTGTGTGCAAAATATTTATCAATAGTGTCTCAAAAACTAGAGGAAGGGCTTGGGATTTAGCTCAGTGGTTCGGCGCCTGTTTTGCAAGCGCGAGGGCCCGGGTTTGATCCCCAGTAACCACATACAATACTGGGCGAGCAGCAATTAGTACCACATACCACAGTGCCGGGCGTGGTGGCTCACGCCTGTAATCTCAACACTCGGGAAGCAGAGGCAGGAGGATTGCTGTGATGTGAGTTGGAGGCTGAGCTCAGGGCCAGCCTGAACTACAAAGTGAGACCCTGGCTCAAAAAAAAAAAAAAAAAAAAAAATCTAGAAGAAAATGCTCTTTTGAGGTAGGAAACAGATGAGCTGGGCTTTGCAAAATGTCTGCTCCAAATGCCCAGGGGGAGGGTAGGAGTGTGGAGCTGTTCTCTGGAGAAATGGATAGTGGTCTTACTTTGAGTTCAACACACCCTTCCCGGTCTCTCTGCGGCCAGAATGCTCCTCTAGGAGGAGGCTGCTTGTGGCTCCTGGGCCAAGTGAGGCGATGCTGAGGGTGTAGCAACAGCAGTCTGGATCCCATGCTCTGCTTGGAAATTCTACTGTGAAGGCCAAATAGTGTACGAGACGTTCTAGTAAGGCAGTGCATTCCTCAAAGGTAGACCTTAGGTCGGCAGCAGTAGAATCATCTGGGTACTTGTTAGGAAGTGGACTCAGAATTCAGAGCAAAGTGGTGACACCTGGCATTCAGCTTGTGTGACATCTCTGGGCGTTGCACGCACACGTGCTTGTGGCTGAGCGTCTGCATCTAGCTTGGAATCCAGACTGGAGTCTGAAGTGGGTTAAAAAGAACAAAAATAAGAATTTTGGCACACAACCCAACTTCTGTGTTTTCTATAGATATAAAATGTAACCAACTAAACCTAGCATCAAAAATCAAATCTCCAGCAATCTATAACATTTACTAATAGTGTCTTGCTTCACCTCTGACAAAGATTTTGGATTCTTTTTTAAATTATTAATTGTAGTAAAATCCACATAACATAAAATTTACTATTTTAAACATTTTTAAGTGTGAATTTTTAGTAGTGTTATGGGCACTCACATTGTTGTGTGATGAATCTCTGGAAATCTCATCCTGCAAAGTTGAAAAATTGAACCCATTAAATAATGACACATTTCCTTTCCCTCCTCAACCTGGCAACCACTTCTTTTCTCTCTCTGACTTTTTCTGCTATAGGTCCCTTGCATAAGTGGAATCATGCAATATTTGTCTTTTAGGGAGCAGGCTTATTTCACTTGATTAGTGCACTTTCTAAATGCAAAGAATCAGTAAAGGACAAGCTGCTCTCAAATGGCAACTGTTTTCCACCCTCCTCTGGTAGAATTCTGAGTTGGGTTTTGGGCTGTCAGTTTGTCAATGCCAAGTGCAGATCTAGTCTTGCTTTGCCAGACTCCTTGGCTGTCTTGGCCAGTTTGTATCCTTAGGGACAACAATCTTGCCAATCTGTTAGAAGTCTTTAGATATTTTTTTCCTGCATGATTTCTATTGTACAGCTTTTTAAATTTTCTTTCAAAGAAAAGGGAAGAAAAATAGACCCCACTGAGCCGTACTTTTTTGCCAAAAAAGGCAGAAATCAGTGACTGTCTCCTTCTACTTTGAAGATGGTAATGAAGTTACTCATTTCCTTCAACTGGATGATCTGCCTAGCTTTGTTGTACAAGTTTTTCTCCTGTAGAATTTGTGTCCTCAATCCTAAACTCATTATCTTGGGGCTCTGCTGGATTTCTTGGGTGAGGAAGGCTGCTGTGAGCCTGTGGAACAAAGTTTTCATGCGTGGGGATGATGCCCCAGGCACTGCCTCGTGAAGACCTCTTTCCTGGGTGATCTGTTAACTACATTGGCCTTTTTCTGCTGTGTTCTATCTTGGTTGGAGGCCCTTTCCCCAAATCTGATTTGGGCCTTTCTTCTTCTGAGTAGTGTAAGTATTTAAAAAACATGATGAAATATTTCTTCAGTGAAGTGATAGAGTTCTTCTCCCAGGGTTAGGAAACTCAAGACTATGCCCAAATTTTGTATCCATCTGTGCCTAGAATTGGGGAGCATTTTGTGATCAAAACTAAGAGGTGGGTGACTCTGGAGCTTGGAACTAAGGTGAGGGTCACTTTGTGATGAGTCCTGGGTGGGATCTGAGTCCCCCACTGTATACTCTAGCTTGGGGTGGGGACCCACCTGCTCACCTGACTGAGAGTAAAACACACCCTGCAAACCTATCCAGAACACTGGGCCGGGGATATAGCTCAGTGGTTCCGGCGCCTGTCTTGCAAGCGCAAGGACCCGGGTTTGATCCCCGGTAACCACATACCTACACTGGGCGTGGAGACTCACGCCCAGCAGCAACCAGTACCACATGCCACAGTGCCGGGTGTGGTGGCTCACGCCTGTAATCCCAGCACTCGGGAGGCAGAGGCAGGAGGATTGCTGTGATATGAGTTTGAGGCTGAGCTCAGGGCCAGCCTGAACCACAAAGCGAGACCCTGTCTCAAAAAACCTTAAAAAAAAATCTATTCAGAACACACCTGGAAGGTGACAATGAAGGAATGTACTACAGTGGTCAGGGCTGCTGTGACCCTGCTTCATTATGTTCTTCCTTTTCTGCTTGCCTTTGGAAAAACGTGGGTTTAAAGAGCTAGTTGGTACTGGTTTCTACTTTCATCTCTTCTCCCTCCAAGCACAGGCAAATTCTTTGCTCTGAAGACATCCCTGCCAGGGAATCTTGTGGCAGCTTAGAATGCAGCATTCATCTACCAGGTTCGCAAGAACCCCTGAAATCTTGAAAAACTTATTAAAAGGAAAAATGGTTACCAGTGTACTAAAACAAGAAGAAAACACACTGTGCTCCCCAGGTCTCCTTAGCAAGTTCCCTCAGCCCCCAGGTAGCTGAAGGAAAATGAGATTTGAGCCTTAGAAGTAGATGCTGTAACTCTGTGTATCAAAGACCAAACCATTTTTAAATAAGGAATCCTTCTAGCTTTTCACTTTAATTTTAAATTAGGTTCTATTGAACTTTGGTCCTGGTTTTTAATAATGAAGCAAATGAAGAGAATGATAACAGGTGCTGAATATCGTGAGAAGTGGCATCTAGTAGTCTAATTGTGAGTGCATTACAAAGACCAAGTCCATGTATGTCTACAGCCATCCTGTGATCTGGGGCCACCGAGTGGAGGGGCAGGGCAACAGGGCACCACAGCTCAGCTCGACCTTTAACATCCACAGCCACACACACAGCAGGGCAGTCTTTAAGAAGGCAGGGAGGCATCTTATCCGCTTTAGAATTATTTCCATCCCCAAACACTGAAGCACACTCGTCCGAGTCTTGGTGCTTAGATCGATCCTCAGCAACCTCGAAGTTCCTCTAGGTGAAATAGCGCATTGTCTGATGATGCAGTGCCCCCTCTTCTGCTCGCCTTTCCCCTCAGACAATGGCATTTCTCTCCTGCTACCCACCTTCCAAGAAAGAATAGGCTTTTTCTACCGTCACATCTCAGAGGGACCTTGTGTTACTTTTGATGGCGTCTCCAGGACGTCCTCTCTCTACACCTCTCCTCTGCTCTTACTTTTCTTATTTAATGTACATGAGAGGAAAAGCAGGGGTCACATCTACAGCCAGGGCCACCGCTGCAGCTGCTCAGGCCTGGGTTAATTTGTGAACTTAAAAATAGGACTACTTCCTCACAAGTGAGCACTTTCAACTTCTAAACACCTTCGCCATCCATTTCTCTTGGGCCTTTGTTGCACTCCAGGAGAAGGCTCGGGTGGATAGTAGCAGTCCTGTTTGATTCAGACCCAGAAGACAGTGGTGGGATGCCCCGGTCACCTGGGATTGATGATGGAAGTCTCCCCTTGGGTGCCTAAGCTTCCCTAGAGTGGAGAGGGCAAGTGAGCAGAGAGCACTGGGGCCGGTGTCCTGCTCTACCCCTGTTCTAGATTTCTTCTCATTGGGTTGTCTAGCTGATCTGGAGTGTGTCCAGGTCTAGGCTTTACCTTTGGTCTTGCACTGCCCAGTGTCTCTGCAGAGGGGCTTATTGGAGAGCAAGCCTAGGGCACCTGAACCAGCAGCACCTGAACCAGGAGGATGTTCCTGGTGGGGCAAGAGAAAGAAGTTGTATTTGACAGTCACGGGGCTCAGACTTCAGTAAAGTGGAGGGTGGAGGGAGTGGGCATCGGATCCAGGGATCTCAGTCTTGCCACCGCTGTGACTATGTGTGAGGCTGGTGGGTCCTGAGTGACAGCTCCTGCCAGCCCCCTGGGAACCAGCCCCCCCATCTATTTTTCCAGGGGGATTCGTGGCCCTCATTGTGGCTGACCTCTGAGCGGGTCCTTCCACTCAAGGTCACTTTGTGAGGCAGCCAGTCTTTCCTGAGGCACCTACTCTGCACACGTGACTTAGGGAAGTGGGAGGGGTTAGCTGGCGTGCAGATGCCCTGTTCAGACAGGACCGACCTCCCTGCAGGAAGCCACATCAGGTCATATTGTCAGAACTGTGAAATGAGTGAACATGTAGATGTACTTTTTAAATGATCACTTCATCTGAGGCGGATGTGGGGTTGCTCGATCACACATCTGAAATTGATCCCCTGCCGTCTCCTCTCCAATAAAACCAGGATGGAAGCTGGGGCAGCAGAGGAGCTAGGGGAGCTGCTTGCCAGTCTGCACCTCTGCACCCGGTGAGGCCTCAGCCCGGAGGTCCTGCCTGCGGGGACGGACAGAGTCCCTCCTCACAAGGGGTTGTGCGCAGACTCACCTCTGAGTGGCTTCTATCTGCTGTTCGACCCATCTCTCCTTACTTTCCTCTCCAAGAGCCAAGTCCTGCTAAGTAGTGCTCTGTGGCACCTTCCTTGCAGGAGAAAGAAAGGCGGTCCACCGCATTCACTGGGATGTAGAGCGCCATCTTGCTCGGTTAACTTGCCCCCTGGCCCTGGTAAGAAACAAGCTGTGACTAAGGAAGAGAGGCCACACCACTAGCCTATTTTTATGCAAATGTTATTCTGTGATCATTGGTTCATAAAACTTTAGCAGTATAACTCCAGCTGCGTGTGACTGTCCTTGGCAGTGATGGCTGGCACTCTGGGCCTAAAAACATGATCAGGGTATTTTGTTTCTGTCACTGTGTTTGAAAGACCCTTAATTTCTACCCAATAAAACCAATAAATGGTTCATCTAGCTCTGTGCATGTGTGTGTACATCTCTGCATGTATGTGTACATGTGTGGATTGGGCTGTACTGAACCAGTGGCAGCCCAGCCCAGTGAGGGGAGGCTGCCAGTGTTCTCAGGAGCTCATGACCCTCTGGCCACATGTGTGGACAGTGCTGGGGAGGGTCTGTGGTGTCCAGCGTAAGTGGCAGTGTAACCAGAGGAGGCAGTGGGCTCACAGGATGGGCTCACAGATGAGAGCGGGACAAAGTGAAATGGGGCACCGGATGGACAGTTAGGGGTACATGAGGATGTGGAGAGAGGGCCTCGGAGCTTTGTTAGGAGGAGGCAGGGTCCCGGGGGTCGGGCTCCCTGGAGAAGGAGTGTGAGATGCACTCGTGCCTGCACAGACCCCATAGCGCTTCACGCCTGCGCTCTCTAAACACAGCCTCTCATCAGGGTCCGGAGTTGCATCCAAGGCACCTGCGCACCAATCCCCCTTCATGTAGGAAAGGCCGGGAGTCTGCCTCAGCGATGGTTCTACCTCAGTGGCAGGGTCTTGATGAGCATGTGTGAGGCCCTATATTTGATCACCAGCACTGAAAAATACCCCACGGCCAATAACAAATTTTGATGTCAGATTGAGTGAACTATATCTTTTTATTTTCTCAGATTCATATGCAAACTGCATGGCTGGATCCTGCCTGCCTCAGCGAAGTAGATAAGATGGCTCCCACACCTTAAATCGGCTTCCTTAGTGTTGGAAGGCTTCTCTATAAAATATCTCAAGGGCTGATGTTTTTCGTGCTCCCTTTGGCTTCAGGCTTGTTCGGGGCCATTTCTGTGTATGTCTGCTGACCATCCAGATGGCTGATTCCACCCTTCCCTCAGCGTCAGTGGTCGCATCACCAGTACCACTGTGAAAGGGAGTGGGGAGGGGCTCCAGTGGAGACAGCCTGCCCATCAGCATTCCTCTTGGCCTGGCCCAGTGCCACTTCCCAGACCCGTCTTCCCTCTTACCTGCCTTTGCCTCCCTGTCATCTCTCCACCTTCCTGTCCACGGTGATCACATTCCTGCTCTTGCCTCTCAGCAGCAGTTACAGCATTCTCTGAGAGCTGCACCTGCTGAGCCCGGGTCTCAGCTCACCTTCCATCTTCTACCTTCCGAAGATCTTTTATCAAAGCAGAACCATTTCTTCTATAAAAAATTTGTAGTTTCAGCTGTAACATGTCTAAATATTTATTACTGTATTACAAATGTAAAATGTAAAATACACACACAACCAACTACAGAGCCTAAGGAACCTATGGAAACATTCTGAAGTTTTTCCCTGCAACCTGGGCACTGTCACCCAGTACATCATAGTTAAGAAGCAGAGCTGCCAATCTTCCATAAGAAGGCAGACCCCCATCAATATTTTTGAAAGGATGAATGATTGAGTGAGCTGGGAGTCAGATGACTGTAGTTAATTTATTGGATGTCACTTATCAAGGGTGTGTTGTTGTCGTTTCTTTATTCATTCAGTACTTATCTTCTCAGCCCCTGTGGTGAGCCAGGATCCTGGAGGATTTAGGAACAAGGCACATAGAGTCCCTGCATTCATAGAGCTGAGTCTGGCCAGAGTGACAGAAGTAGTAAAAAAATCTCACAGCTAATGTTTAATTATGAACTGAGTTACAGGGAGCTCCAAGAGCCAAGAAAGGTTAGGCCAGCAGCACAACCTGGGGCTGAGCAACATGGAGAAGTCTCAGGAGAGGAGAGGAGAGAAGTAAGGGAAACAAATCCAGGCTGTGCACAGGGAGAGGCTGGGGACCCTGAGGAAGTTCTATGTGGCTCCTGCTGGGCAAAGAAGGGGAAGGAAGCAAGGATCAGGCTCAGAGAAGGATACAGCAATACGCCGTGGGGAAGAGGTAGGCTGTGCGACCCATGTGAGTCGGTGCTACACGGATTTATAAATCGAGAGCTACGTGGATTTACAAGGTAGGCTTCCAATGGCTGCCTGCAGGGTCAGGTGCGGAGGACAGTAAAGGGCCATCTGAGTGCTGGAATTCCAAAGGGTCCAGTCAAAAACCTTAGCCCTGGAACTCAGAGCAGAGTCTTTTGTGAGTATGAGGAAGCTGTAGTGTCTGCGCTGAGTATCTGAAGAGTTTGCACAGAAGATGGACATCCACCAGCAAGGGTGACGGTTGGGGCTTCTCTGAAGAAACACAGGTGCGGCTTCCTTCTTCTTTCCCAGGCTATAAGCCTAGTGGTTTGTGCCACCCACACCCAGGGTATGTCTTCCCTCTTCAATCCACCATCCAGACACGCCCAAAAGAGGGTTAAACTGATCAGATGGATGTCTCTTTTCCAAGTTGACAGCACAGTTAGCCAGCATACCGCGTTAGTTTGAGTTTCAGAATACCAGCTAGTCCTGGAAGAAAGAGGAGGCTATGATCAGACTGACACCAAGCTGGCCCTTGCTGCAGTATGGAGCGTGGGACTTCTGAGGCCAGAGGGCCTGAAGGGAGACCCGTGAGGAGGACCTCTCGGTGGCAGGGACCGTGATGGGGAACCTGAGGATAAGGTGCCAGGGCCAGTGCAGAGAGTGCCCAAGGATGTGTGGCATAAGCAGGCAAATTGGTGCAAGTGCACTCAGGGGAGTGGCTGAGGAAAAGGGCAGTGCCAAGTCTGATGACTCCTTCTTAGAAGAAGTACCAAAGTCCAAGTTGTCCGGCCTCCCTCAAGGTGACAGTGCTTGCTGGGAGAAGAGCCACGTGACAAGACAGCAGGCTGGGAGTTTCAGGCAAAGCACCAAGCTGCAGCAGGTGCTGCTTCCCAGCGCGAGTGTTTGATCGTGTACCACATTTGGCAGAAAACTGGTCAAACTGTTTCTGGGGCCCTTCTTGCAGGACAGAAGTGTGAAAGGAATGACAGAGTTGAAGAAATCATGGTTTAAAGGGATTTCGTGGAGAGGGCCTTGCTGTGGCACCACCTCTCTGGTGACAACATGTGGGGGTGGTCCATGTGCTCCTGAGTCCAGGCTTGGTGAGGGGGCAGAGAGAGCATGTGAGCTCACAGTTGGCAGAGGTTTCCATTCATAGTTGGCTAATTCCAGGGCAGCAGGGGGATAACTTCATGGCAGGCAGAAGGCAGCAAGCAGCAAGTGACAGACAGCACTAACCTCTTTCTGTCCTTGATATTCTACCCAGGCCACCCACCCTTAGGACAAATAGGACTCATACCCAGAATGGAAATCCTTATCCTATCCAGAACTATGCCGAACCAATCAATGGACCAATTCAGTAGTCATATATCTTTAATCCCACCATCACACATTCTAGCCCTGTCTCTGGATCGAGCCACCTCTGAAAAAGCCCCTTCTGTGACCCACTGAGGCATTAGAGGGACTTCTAGACACAAGCCACAACAAAAGATGAAATATTTGAAAATAACAATTTAAAGGAGGAAAGACTTTGCTTTGGTTTCAGAAGTTTCAGCCCAGGGTCAGCCAGCTCCATTGTTCTGGCCTTGTGGTGAGGCCTAACATTATAACAAAGGGTGTGGAAGAAGGGAGAGAGAGATGGGGGGAGGAGGAAGAGAAGAGGGAAGGGGTGAGGAGGCACAAGGAAAGGGGAACCTTGCTAACCATTAACGGAAACCCTTGAAACCATGAGCTAAAATGATTCCTCCCTCCATTAAGTTTTTATTCTCATTTTTTTTTTTTTTACTTTGTGCATTGGTTATACAGTTGATGACTTTCATTTGGAGGTTTGTACATGTACACAGAACATAATGATCATTTTCATCCCTACCACCCCTCTTTCCCCACATTCTCCTCTCATTTCACATTTTTTAGAAGATGTTTTCAAGGTGTGTGAGTATCATGCTCATATCCATCCTCTTTTTTTTCCCAGTATTTTTTGAGACAGGGTCTTGCTTTGTAGTTCAGGCTGGCCCTGAGCTCAGCCTCAAACTCAGCAATCCTCCTGCCTCTGCCTCCTCAGTGCTGGGATGACAGGCATGAGCCATCACACCTGGCACTGTGGTGTGTGGTACTGATTGCTGCTGGGCATGAGTCACTGTGGCTGGCATTGTGGAATGTGCTTACTGGGGATCGAACTCAGGACCTTGCACTTGCAAGGCAGGCGCTGGAACCACTGAGCTAAATCCCTGGTCCCTCCTATTACTCTTATACTCCCTCCTCTTCCCACTTGTTCATCTTGTCTAATAATAATCTCTCTTTCATTTTCTTGACATCTTTTTAGGTTTCAGTATTAGGGACAGCATACTATTCTGAGACATTTTGTTACAGTGATGAAAGGTGAACATGGACAAAAAAACCAAAAACCAAAACAAAACAAAAAAGCCCATTGTTCTGAGTGGGTTGTTTCTGTGATTGAACCTCACTGTGTTTAGAAGCTGTCAGAACTAGTTTGCTGCTGAGAGAATTTGAAAAAGTTTGGAGAAGCATGTTAGAAAATTCCCACAACCCCGTAAACAGGGCTTAATAGTAGATTCTTGTCTCCCTTCAGGAGACCAGAGTGCTGATAGGGATGTAGACAATCCAGTCTGTACTTCAGATGTCTCAGAGGGGAGTGAAGACTCTGGGGAACCGGACTGAAGGCTTTTTGTGTTACATTCTGCAAAGAAGTTGTGTACATTTTGTCCATGTTCTGATGTGAAAAGAGGGATGTGGAATCCATAGCAAGGGCTGTCTAGAGAAGAGCAGTGACTATAAACATGCGACCGAAGGTGTTTATCCTTGACCATGGGGGATGGCTGAGTGTGTTTGGCTCAGGATAGTGAGGTCATTGAGGAAGGAATGGGGCTAGGAAAATGGGATCTTTGAGAGACACTGGATTGGAATGTGAGAGGTGATGGAGAAGCCAACAGGACCGGGAGAGACTAGGAAAAACCAAGGAAGCTGTTGGCACATAGAAGATGGGAAATGACACGATCTGGTTGAGTTTTAGTCAAATCTGTCCAGCTGCTCTGACCTGAGTAGACTGGAGAGAGCAGAAGTGGCCAGAGGCCTGGTTTCTGAAACTCCAGATAACTAGACAGATTTCAGCAAAGACGCGCTCCACCCATCAACTTCACCTGCTCCTAGGACAGGAAACAGCTCCTTTGGAGTCACGGGCCAACCAGTGGCTTTGATGAGAGGTCAGGGTCATGTGGTGGGCGGGATCACAGGTGTGAAACGGAGCCTGGAGTTGTCCACTGTGTTCTTAGTGAAAGTACGCGTGTGCTCACTGCCTGCCCCTTCCGCCCTTCCCGCCCCAGGTTTGTAGACCCTTCACCCACTTATGGATTCTTACTCCACAGGAGCCATACAGGACTTTCTCAGAAGGAGCTGCAACCTGGGGCAAGATTCAGCCATCGGGATAGAATTATTGTCCCAGCCCATCATGCCTTGGAATTATACCCAGACCACACTTCCTCAGCCCTTGGCCCTGGGCTTAGCCATGTGTATGGCTTGGTTCAGTTGAGGGATGGTAACAGGACACAAGAAAAGGCCTCTGATGTGCTTGCATTGTCAGGGTCACCACCCTGCTCCTCCTTGTATTCTCGCTATGGCCATGAGAAGCACTTTCCTGTGGAG
Source organism: Petromus typicus (assembly GCA_004026965.1). Taxonomy (NCBI): domain Eukaryota; kingdom Metazoa; phylum Chordata; class Mammalia; order Rodentia; family Petromuridae; genus Petromus; species Petromus typicus. The sequence continues at coordinate 14,089 of PVIR01004092.1, forward strand.
GTGTGCTGCTGCTTCAGTCCAGGCCACATCCAATCGGTGTTGAGCAAAGCTGCCTTGCAAAGTTCAGCCAGTTCCACAACTTGGTGTGGAGCTGCCAGCTAAGCCTGGGTTCAACTCGGCCCCAGAGAATGAATAATGGTTGTGCTGCAGAGAATTATGTGATTGTTTGTTACATAGCAAAAACTGGCTGACAGAAATGTGCATGCAAGCCAGGCACAGTGGCACATGCCTGTAAGCCCAGCAGTCTGGGAGTCTAAGGCAGCAGGAACTCAAGTTCAGGCCCAACCTCTGCAATTTAGGAATTTTTAAAAATCCTATCTCAAAATAAAAATGTAAGAAAAGGGCTGGGATATAGCTCATTGCAAAGGTCCTGGGTTAAAAAAGAAAAAGACTCTAAAAATCCAAGTATATTTTCATTTTACATACTAAGGTGACTTTTGTTAAAGGGAGGTTTAGCCAGATTATGAAGAATCATTACTATTGAGGAGGTTGAATTCTGTTAGTGTTGTGGGTATATGTTGTCCTTTTGGTAACACAACATCCGAATCCCTTTTCAAAGTTGGAGAAGAGTTCAGCTCCCAGTGTAGGAGCTAAAGATACAAAATACTCCCTCTCCCAGCCTGCCTTTCAGCAAAAGAGTGGATATATGACAGAAGCTGCACCAGGCCCAGGCCAGTTGGCAGAAGGCAGCAGAGTGTACTCCAGCCAGGGTGGCTCAGCTAGGGCAGGCGGCAGCTGGAGTTCTAGCAGCAGCAGCCTGTGCTGGAGTTGAGAGGAGCACACTGCATACCCAGCTCAGCTTTGGTGGCAACAGAGTCCTCACTGGGTCAGTGCAATGCTAGACAGCATCTCCAGGTTACAGTCTATTAGCCTTGTTCCTAGACCTTGAGGAAATTAATGAGGTCTCTCTTATGAACTTAAATAAGTCTTTTGTTTGAAAACTATCTACTGTTGGTTTCTGTTATCTGCAGCTCAGAATCCAGGCTGGAGAACAAGTGAAGATTTCTGAGCTGAAGAGTGGCTTGATCAAAGCCAGTAACAGCAGGAGAAAGTGTCCCAAGGAGGCTAAAAGTATACATCAAGACCACTTTGCACATTTGTGTCTCTGCGTGCACACATGCGAACGGTCACTAAGTAAACTGGCCTTTCCCTAGTGGTGGAGACTTGGGTCTCAGTTATCACCCTGCCTGACCTTTGTGCTCTTATCAGTTCACAGAACTTCCAGGAGTCCAAGGGGCAGCTTTAGCAATGAGGCACTGAGGCCTCTGCCGGTCTCCCCTCAAATCTAGACCGTGGTCCTGCCTGGGATGGCAGGTGGTTCTGCAAAGCATGCTCTGAGCACATGCCACAGTCAGCCACGCGAGAATCCTCACACCTAGGAGCCCAGGGTAGACTCTGGGTCACGGGCAGTCCTGCTGCATACGCAGGGTCCAGAGAGACTGTTATATGGCCATGGAAAGGCCATGTGTGAGACAGTGCATGTGTAGGAGACAGGTGCAGCCCATTTTCTGAGACCAAGCCTCCTCGTGCTGCCCAGTCATCCTTCTTTCAGTTTGATTTTTTGAAAATGTCATATAAACGCAGTCCTGCAGTACACACGTTGATTTCTGACCCGCGCCTCTGAGAACCATTCTTCTGGGATTCACCGTGTGCCCCTAGTTTCTTTTTATTGTTGAGAAGTATTCTTTCACGCAGCTGTAACTTGAGTTATTTACCCTTCTGGCCAGTTAATGGGTAGCTGAGTTGTTTTCAGCTCAGGACTGTGAGGAATAAGGTTTTTATGAACATTCACCTACAGATTTGTGTGGCGACAGGTTTTCATGTGAGTACACATCCAGGATGGGAATTTCTGGGTTGCGTGGGTGGTGTTGTTAGCTGGATGAAAGAGTGCTCTCCCCAAGTGGCGAGGCCATTTACGTGGCTGCCGCTGCTGCCGTCAGTGCTTAGTACGACTCTGACCCTGCTTTCTTACTCATCTGTTCTAATGTCCTGGGATTCTCTAAACAGATTTTAATTTTGATTTTGTAAAAAATTCTAATAAATATTTTTATCTAAATGGGACCTCATTATAAATGAAAATTGTGTTACTATTTTTCTCCAAACTGTCACATCAAATGAAATTTCCTAGTCATCTTCAAGGTCCCAGAGGTCACACCACATGTTACCACGAGGGGGCGAGCGTCACCCACCATTGAACTTCATTCCTGTTCAGCGCTCACTGGGAGTGGCCCCTGCACTGAGCAGGGACAGTGAAGTTGATCTTTCCTCGGTGCGAATGTTTGGGTCAGAGATGCCTGTGGCGAATCTGGATGGTTTCAAAGAGTAGAGCTGTCACAGGCTTGGGGAGCGGAATTCAGTGCTGACTGCTGCGCCACTCTCCTGTCTAAAATGCACCCCTTACAGTCATTCTTCTGGCTTAGAGGTAGTTGTTAGTGCACCTCAGTCACCTGAGAAGGGGTACAGTGATCTTTAACATTACTGCACATCTGAATCACGGGGGGCTGCTGCACCCCAGGCTGAGCCAATCAGATCTCTGGGGCCAAGACCAGGCCTCAGCATGTAGAGACTCCTGGCGACTGCAGTATGCAGCCGGGATCATGCACTCGACGTTTGCTGCCCCACTCCAGTGCAAGTGAGCATCAGGCTAATGCGTTCACCTGGGAGGGTGTCTGATGCTGAGGCTTTCCAACTGTAGTACATATAAAAGTTATAGGGGACCAGGGTGGGAGAGTTGTTGAAAATGTAGATTCCCAAGTTTCCCCTTCAGAAATTTTGATTCAGTAGGTCTGGAGAGCAGCCCAGAAATCTGCATTTTGATGAGCTACTGGGAATCACAATTCAGAGATCACTGGTCCAGAGAGCAGCCCAGAGTGGGGAGACCTGCAACAGAGCAGGGAAGGGAGGTGCGAGCCGGGGGCCCTAGGAACTACAGCTCTGTGGTGGGGCCGTGGGCAGCTACCCAAGTTCTAGGCAGAAAGGTGGTGGGGCAGGGACGTGACAGTGATGAACACACGGTTTCCTGTGCTGTGGCAGACCGGCTTCCTCCTCCTCCAGTGCCGCCTCAGGCTGGAGCCCAGTTTGGCAGGCAGAGGCTCTCCCACCCTCCTCTCAGTCCCCAGTCTAAGTTTTAGAGAGGCCACAGCACCCAGAGGACTGAAAAGTGAGCCCCTCTTGTTTGGGTTTTGCAGGGGAGCCTGGGGCTGGCTCGCATTCCTCCCTGGCTTGGCCCACTGCAGTGGCCACTGGCTGGTGTCATGGCCCACCAGTCTCTCTGTCCTTGGCATGCGGAGGCCTAGAATGCCTGAGCTCTGGACAGAGGAACAAGTCCAAACCCATATGAGCTGCTGCCATGCCCCCTTCCATCGGCTGATGAGCAATGCTACCCGGACCTGGCTTAAAGGTCCCTGTGACATGTCCTGTGACATCACCCAGCAAGGGCCCCATATCCTACCTTTTCCCCCAAGTGAAGCCTGCCTGTCTGCTGTCACCATGCATAGACACAAAGTGCCCTCTTCGATGCATGCTGGTTAAGTGCTGGCTCTACAAAAGAAAGGTTCACATCTATGAGGACCACTCTCCCAGACCTCAAAGCATTCGCTTTCTGCAGGCCAAGTGTGCTCAGGACAGCACCTTCCTGAGCATCTATTCATTAAAGTTCACCTTACCTTCAGGTGTGGTTCTGTTCAGCTTTCCTTCGGGTCCTGGGACTTGTTTTCCTGGCCACCTTGCCAACCTGCCTGCCATCTGTGCATCATTCACTGATTCACTGACCAGACACCTGCAGGAGCCACAGTGTGCAGGCATAGTGTGGGCGCTGGGAGCCACAGGGAACAGGGGACATGACCCCTACCTTCACACAGTCTGGGGGAGGCCAGGAGGAGCTCACAGTGCTCCCAGAAACCAGGAGGCAGCAGAATTCAGCCTCTTAACTGGAGGCCTCTGATGGGCTGTTGTGGGTCCCCTGAGGGAAGGAGACTACATGTGTTTCCTGGACTCCTGGAAAGATCTAAGATGATAAAGCATCAAAACCCCCCAAGCCCAGTAGGACTGAGAATATTCCAGTCTAGGAGCAGCCATTCAGTCCATTCAGGATGCACTAACAGGATACCATAGACTGGATGGCTTGCTTGCTTATGTATTTATCTACTCATTTAGGTCCTCGTTATGTTCTTTGGGCTGGTCTTGAACTCACTTTATACCCCAGGTTGGCCTGAAACTCCTGTCAATCCTATTTCAGTCTCCTCCCAGGTATTGTATTACAGGTATGCCCTAGCACAGCCCGCTCCTGGATGGTTTATGAACAACAGAAATGTATTTCTTCCAGTTCTAGTGGCTGAAAGTTCAAGATCAGGGCTCAAGATCATTCATTAGCTTCTAAAGTGTTCTGGAAGTTTCTGATGAAACTTTGATGGACAGGAAAACAGAGGTCTTGTCTCAGGCCACCCAGCCAGGAAGTGGTAATGAGAGGGCACAGTTGTGACTGAGAATCTTGTGCTGCTAGGACTGAGCATTTCGAGTGAATTGAAATTTCCAAGCATTTCAAAATTTACATAGAAATCTTTCCACATAGGTTGTAAGGAATGGTAATAAAATCTTAGCTGCCTTAACAAAGTCATAGTAGAACAAGCCAGAGAGAAGAGACAAGTGGCCTGAAGGGAACCCTCCTGACTGACTGAGGCCAAGGGCAACCCTGTGGCCTTCTTCTTCTGCACTGACTCAGGATTCCCTACAAGGGGCTGAGTAGGGCTGGGTGCTGGGGTGGAGGACAGTTCACTATTTCATCTGAAAGTACAGGCAGCAATATGGGTGACTGAGGAGTTCTTGGTAAGGCAGATGCTTGTGTGGCATGGCTGGGTGTTGTTAGCGGGTGGGATTAATTTATGGTTTGGTAGCATAGACTGTGGAGTAAAGCAGATCTCCCTGGATACTTCCAGAAGGCATCAGTCTCAAGGAGATGGAAGCAGAGAGAAGATCCAGTGAGAACTGCCTGCTGCGTAAGACGATCAGAGATCATGAATAATGGAGAGGGATGAAACCTCTGAGCCTGGGTAGCTAGGCCCACGCGGAGGTTCTGCCCTTCTCAGGAGGGACCTGGCCCCAGACTGCTGCTCGGGTCGCAGGCGCTGGAAGGCGAAGGAATTCCACCTGTCCCCGGAGTGGCCCGGAGAGATCACGGGTGACTCCCTCGCTGTGAGGCCAGGTGGGCAATGGATGGCTGAGATCCCAGTGTCACCTGAGTCTCCGTGAGGGAAGGGGAGGGAGTGGAAGAGGAGACATAGAGGGGAAGGAGGACAGTGTGTCTTACCTTATAAATAAGCCACAAGCCCCAAGGAGAACCCCGGGGCAAGTGCAGAGTGGGAGAAGGTGGCGGTGGGGGCACAGGGACAGGGAAGGCCAAAAAGGTACTGAGGTCAGCTCAGGGGCCAGAGAAGAGAAAGAATAGAGCTGATAAGCCACTCTGGCCGTGCGCTTGCATCTCAGGAAGTGTGAGGCACAGGCCCTGAGTGTAGGGCCCGGACAGCCAGCAACATGATGCCCCAGAAGAAGAAGAAGAGGAAGAAAGACATTGACTTTCTGGGCCTGTATGAGGAGGAGCTGCTGAACTACGCCTCAGAGGACGATGAGGATGAGCTGCAGCATGAGTACTACAAGGCCAGGGGTACGTGACCTCCCGGGGTGGGGGCGGGCATGTGCCTGTGCGTCTGCCCCTCAGTCTGGGAAGTGACCTCAGCATCGAAACTCACTGATCACCCCCTCCCCCATGCCCCTCTGATGCCCCCTGGCAGGATGTAGCATGGGCACCATGGCCAGGGCCCCATGGTGCAGAGGATGAGGCGATTTGCTCTTAGAGCTCTAAAGGACAAAACAGACCAGAACCTTAGTGTCCCCAGTCACCATCTCTGAACTTGGCAGGAGCTGAGCTCCAGTGTGGCCCCGAGGACATGGTCTGGGTCAGGACACTCTGAGTGGCTTGGTCCCTGAAGGGTATCTTTAGGAGGAAGCCTGACCCTTCATCCTCGGCCCATTGTAGGGTGAAAGCTGCTGCCCATATGGCTGAGGGGAAGGGGGAGTTCTTTGATTATCTGATTTCTTAATGTTACTACTGTTGTATACAAATCTAGGTGTCAAACTTGTCACCTGGGCCTGCCCTAAGGTGACAGTGATGGTGGGGCCCTGCTTTATTTAGTCCTAGTTCTAATCATTCAGACTTTGGCCCAGACTTGAGCTCAGAAAAGGTGGTCTCAGCTGTGGTGCCAGGGAGGCTGCTAGTTAGGGAGGGCCTCTCCCCGAGTGTGACGTCCTGGTCCTCTCTGGGTCATAGAAAGAAGAATCTAAGACCACCTTTTCCTGTCACACGTGCTCCTGGATCTGACTGGCTGGGTTTGGCATCCTGGGCAGGCACCTTCAGCTCCCAGAGGGAGGTCTCCAGCTCCCGTGGCTGCTGGTGAGAACGTGGCAGACCCTCTCAGACAGCCTTCCTGTCCATTTCTGCTCAGGGCCTCTGCACATTTTAGTGAAATGACGATGGTCCCTCTTCTTTTGGTCCATTCTGAAGCCCTTTCACAACCATCCTCATATCTGAGCCTCAAGATCCCTGAAAACAGTCAAAGCAGGTGTGATTAGTCCCATTTCACAGGCTGAGGACCAAGACTCAGACATAAGCACTGAGCAAAGTTGCAAGTGGGCTAGAGGACAAGAACTTCAAACATCCTTTCCTGAGGCAGGTTCTTCATTTGGTCTCATGGGGCTGCTGTATAGAACAGCACTATATGCCAGGCACTAGGCTAAGCATTTCATATCACGTAATTTCTTCTTCACAGCAATGCAATGAGGCCAGCTGGATTAATAACTTTAGGATCTGCAGATGCTTTGAGGTTAAGGATTTATGTCTTGTGGGTTTATCTGGTCCTTGCTTTTGTACCACCTAATCTTGACTATGGTAAAACCAGTAGAAGACCAAGCTGGGGTAGCGCCACAGTGACACATCTAAGAGAATCATAGACTCTCTTGCCTCCTTCAAGGCCCTGATGAAAAATGTGTTTGATGCTAATGGTAACTACATGCCAAGCTCCAGCTGTGCTGTAATTGCCACCTTTCTAGTTGAAGGAAGATAATCCCCCCTCCCTTTGAAATTTGGGAACCAATGTAGGATTTCATGGAGAGTCTGGGAGAACATGAGGAGGAAGAAAGTCATCGAGATAGGCCCAGGTGCCCCTTCTTCATTCCTTGGGCCATCTTCTGCGATACTCAAGTTCACTGACAGCTAGGGGGAGGGCAACTGAGCCTGCAGCATGGGTCTGCTTTTGACTGAGGTGGGTCTATAATGGGAAGATGTTGACTCAGACCAGAACCAGAGAGTTGAAGTTTCCCAGGGCCATCTGCACAGGCTGCCAGCCCTGGGAACATCTCTCCTGCATCCCAGACAAGGATATGATTTCCCAGGGCAGCCTCCTTGAGCTGTTGTTAATGGAAATGGTAGCAATGATGAGCTGCTGCTGATGATTATGATGGTGAAGGTGGTGATGATTACAATTATGGTAATAGGGTGGAGTGATGGTGATCAGTTACGGAATGTGTATCTTTTCATTCAGTTGTGGAAGAATGTTAGAAAGCTACATTGCCTGAAGTGGAAATGTTATGTTGATGAGTATATACACTGAAAACTTTGTTTTATTTGATTTAATCCTTATCCCAGTCCTTCAAGGAAAAAATTATTCTCATTTTACAGATGAGAAGACTGAATCTTAGTAAGATTCACTTGAAATCACATAGCCATTAATTGCAGAATTGGGATTCCCATCCTCACCAAGTTCTATTATCCTTATTCATTTCACTGATTACATCATTCATTCATTGATTCACTCCAGGTACTCATTCATCCAGGTAAGTATTTGTTGAACAAAGTCTGTGCTAGCAGTAACATTATGTTGCCCTTGGTAATTCTTCGTGCTGACCAGGGGATTGAATGAATGCCCTCCTTTCTGGAGTTAAAGAGAATCTTGTGTTTTCCACAAGATAACTGACTCCCACGAGGTAATTTTAAAGTTAAACTTTTAAAATTGAAGAATAACGCTCATACAGTGCAAAACTCATAAAGGTAGAGAGTGAAGAATTTTTAAGTGTGGACATCCTTGTGTAACATGACTCCAATCAGAACACTGAACATTTCCAGCTCCACAAAGCTCCTTTCCACCCCATTTCTCTGCCAAATCTATTATCATGGAAAATTTTTTCTGTTCTTGAATTTTGTAAGTAAAGAATCAGTGTTTAGCTTTAGTCTGTCTTCTCATTCTCTCAGTGTGACATCTGAGAGATTTATCTGTGTTGTGACATGTTAGTTTGTTCTTTTCTATTTCTGTGTTGAATTTTACAAATACATCTCCATTTACTTAACCTTTCTTTTGTTGATAGGCATTTGGAATATTTTGGATCTTTTTTGTTTGTTTGTTTGCTAGTATGAGTAAAGCTGCTGTACATCTTCCTATAGACACACGCACTCATTTCTCTTGGGTTTGTAATAGGAAATAGGACTCCTGAGCAATAGGGTGAGCATTTCTACCACCAGTACTTATCCTTTTATGCATCCACTATCACATGATAGTGGCAGTAACTCCATATTCTTGCTGATACTGTCAGACTTCTTAATTTCAGTCATTATCATGGGTATATGGTGCCATCCTATAATTTTAATTCCTACTTTCCTCAAGAACAGTGACACCAAGCACTTTTCTCTATGCTTTTTGGCCTTTGAATATCCATTTAGTAATGTATCTGCTTAAATCTTTTATCCATTTCCCAACTTTATTGAAGTATTTGCATGTGGTAAAGTGCATCTATTTTAAATCTCTTGTTTGATTACTGTTATACCATGTGACCACTAATGAATCAGCATGTAGAATATTCACATTGGGAACCCAAAGACTTCTTGAGTCACTTTGCAGAAAATTCCCCTACTACCACCTTCAGGCAGCCACTCTTTGACTTTCTCTTACAAGTCTTTTTTAAAATGGAGATTAATGTAAGTGACATTATACAAATGTAGTGTTTTGTGTGCTTTTTGCTCAGCATCTTGTGATTGAGATTCATCCATGCTGCATGTGTCAGCAGTTCATACTTGCTTTTGCTCAGTAGTAGTTCATCATATGATTCTATCATGGTTTATTTATTCATTCACCTGTTGATAGACATTTAAGTTGTTTCTAGTGTTATGAACATTGTGATCATAAAGCTTTGTGTGGATATATTTTTGTTTTCCTTGGGAAATAATTAAAAGTGGAATTGTTGGATGTTATGATAAGCATGTTCTTATCTTTTAAAGGAATGTTTGTCTGTTTGAAAATTGCATGATCTCCCTTTTTTATTTGTGTGAATTCTTTGTATCTTCTGGGTTTGGGTCCTTTGTTGGTTATACACGCTCAAAACATCATAATCTGTGGTTCACTTTTTTATTCTTTAGACATTCTAATTACAATTAAGTTTAATGGGTCAATTTTTTGTGGCTGGTATGCTATTTAAGCATCTGTGTATCCCTCAGCCATTGTAGTTTTGTGATCCTTCTACTGTAACACAGACTCACTTTTCATGCAATTCAACCATCCCCAGGCACCTGTACCTTCTTACATGTGATGTGGTTCTACAGTTTCCGTGAGGCTTTGTCATTACTTGTGGATACTTGGTTTGGTAATGCCCTTCTGGATGTGCAACCCACATGGACAACATGCAGGCCTCAGAACTGTGCCTAACGGAGTTGGAGAACTGCAGGGCTGTCTGCAGATCAAGCTTTCTGTGGAGTAGACTATGGAAAATCAAGGCTAGTTGTCATGGGAATCACATACAGAAACTGCTTCCGCTTACCTCCACTCACAGTGCCCCCCAGCCAGGGACATAAAGATACACTCACCTTCCAAAACTTCTGTTCCTTGCCTTCACAGGCAGGGAAGGACCTTAGTAGCATCAGAGGTCTCCTGAACAAGTTCTGAAATATATGTGAATCATATACTTGTTGTTGAGCTACCGAAGGAATGAGCTGTTAGCTACTGGAGCTGAAATGCATAAAGAGCAATAGTTTAAAACAAGAAAGGCTTTTCATTAAATACCTTCCATGTGCTGCAGCATCAATAGACATCATCTTTAAACTCCAGAACAGCTCTGTGCCAGGGTTAGAACACAGTGTCACAGGGAAATTGGTATGTGTCCATTCACTTTGCTCCTAAGTGGAGGAGCCAGCCAGTGGCTTTCCCCCGGATCAGTGCAGCATGGAAGTACAGCACTTTCTCATAGCCCACATGAATTAACAGGTCCCCTGTAGGATCAACACTACCTTTAATGCGCTACCACAGACCTAGCACATTGGTGTTAGCTGTTCGCATTCCTTATTCCCTACTCTGCAGTTTGCCATTTCCACTTGGGGTAGAACCCCTTTGTTCAATGGCCCTTGCATTCATAGGCTTGAGTAATAAATATCTAACTCCAAGATACCCTTCCAGTTGGGTGGGCCTTGTTGGGGGAGCTCTAGTATACTCTGCAAGTTTGGGAGCCTTCTGTGAAAAGATTAGAAGTAGGAATGGTAATATGTTTGCCTCAATAATCAATAGTGTGCCTCAATGCCTCAATAATGCATGTAAAGCCTCTAAGTCGGGGCTAGATACGTAGTTTAAAGCCAGTAAGTATTGTTTATGAGTCCACTTACCAGGCCTTGGTAATATTTTCCATGATGTGGTGGAGGTCTTTCATATGCCCTCAATATCTCACATACTCTCCCTGCATCCTGCCAGCTCCCATCTATGGATCCCACCTCCCCAGCACAAAGCCACTCTCTTTTGACCAGCCTCCTTTGCTGTATGGTAAGTTTCCTACACTGGCTGCCTCATAACAAAGTGACTACCAGAGCGTTGATTCCTCATCTGCAAAAGGAGTGTATGGTGCTGAAGGGGAAATTTTAGTCTTGCAGCAGGGCCTATGTCAATTTGACCCTGTCTCAGAGGCTTGGGAGAGGTAGTAGAATTTCCAGTGTCCTTTGTGCATGGACATACTGACTGGTTGGAGCTCTGCTTTCTTCAAGCCCAGGTAAGATTCTAGAGTCTCTTTAGAGCCTGTAATCAGTTTTGTCCTTTTCTTCTACAGTGTACGAGGTGGTTACAGCCACAGGGGATGTTCGTGGTGCTGGGACAGATGCCAATGTCTTCATCACAATTTTTGGAGAGCATGGACTGTCTCCCAAGCTCCATCTCACCAGCAAGTGAGTATCATGTTGGCCTTGGTGAGGTCCTGGGATCTTAGTCTGAGTTGGTTAAGTAATGGAAGCTAAGGTTGTCTACTGCTCTGGAGAAAGGCACTGATGACCACAAGTAGATTAAATGGTAATGGGCCACTGACAGCAGAATGCATCTACCAGGGACTTCCTGATAATCTCTTGTCAACCTTCCTTAACTTCTTTCTTGCTGTTGTGAACAGTAATGCCAAATTTGGATTTCTCAAGAATTCATATCACCTGTCTCTTGATATGGGAAAATAAATGTTCAGGACCAAGAAATCTGGCTCTAGGTCCAGCTTTACACTTAGTTGCATGTAACTTTGGCCAAATCCCATTGTATCCAAGGCCATGGTTTTCTAATAAACCATCATAAAGCTGTTGGGAGAAGAAATGTTGGGAAAATTGTATAAGTGGAGAAGCCATAAGCTTAAAATGCTCTATCACTACCTGAGGTCTGATGTGGATCATCATCATATGGAACCTGCTTGAGAGTTTTATGTCCTTGCACATATGGACTATATATATATGGACACATATACACATATGTTTGTGTGCTTGAGTCTATATTTTCAATGTGTACCCTGTGTATTCCACTTTACTATAAACCTTAAGGGCCAGAACCTTTACTATAAACCTTTAAAGTCTTCTTTTTAGTACTCTTCCCCACTGACATGTACAAGTGCACATGTAAGCACACGTGCACACAAAGAAAAACTTGAGCATATTTTAGCAACACAGCTTCAGAGATGGCGTGGGGCCTTAGATAATCTAGTCCACTGGTTGCCAACTGTGCTTTGTGGACAGGGAAGTGACCACCAAGTTCTAGGCCCATCACACCATCACATTTCAAAGTAGGTCCATATACAGTTGTCTTATCCACTAAGTTGCTGGATAACCTTCTGTCCAAGTTGAAAGTTCCACAACCAAGAACTGACCTAATTGAACTTCTTTATGGGGAAACTGAGGCCTAGACAGGGGAACTGAGTGGCTCAGAGTTGTGGAGCTTTTTGAAGGGGAAGCGGTTCTTGACCCATGTCTTTGATGTAGCCATTTTAATTGACCACATGGCCTGTGGCCCTGGGGCTGGTAGGAAAGCCCTCCGGAGGCCCACTGGGGCTCCAGGTTGTGGTTTCTGGAGTTTATGGCTTTGCACCTCCAGGGGTGATAAAAGAAGCTGTTAGAGGGGTGAGGTCCCAGGCTGTAGGACTCTGCCTGACGTGCTGACCAGGACTGTGACACAACCTGCCCAATGTGGGAGACACAGAATTGATCCAGCGGTGTTGAGGGAAATGTAACGTGCTGTTTTGTCCATCTTCACAGAACAGGGTACCTGCCTTCTTGTACTGATCACACTTCGTGTGACTCGCTTGTGGAAGTCTTTCCCTCCAATGACATGGGCACGGTAAAGGGCATACGTGAAATACCCATCCTCTTTGCCATGGATCCTCTCCAGACTAATCTAAGGAAGATACCACGAATAAAGGGGAGGTGGCTAGCCGGTTGTGAGGGCTCCCCAACTAGCTTCATAAACAAGAATGACCCTTTTCTCCTTTCATGTTGGATCTTCACTCCTTCCTCTTTCTATGCATCCAGTGTCCTCAGATTCCTCCCCTTCTCTCTCCTTACTTGTCAAAACATCCTCTCAGGGAAGTCTGGGTGTCACTGTTGTAAGGTGTCATGAAAGTGAGTCTCAATCCTAAAAAAGGATTTCAGTAAAGAGGAATAAAGCACAAGCAAGCTAACAAGCCAGAAGAGTATGGCAATGGCTGCTCCAGGCCATCCCTGGAGATAGGAATCAACATCCCCCAGTGACCCAACAGTCCTCCATTATCCAGGAGATTATAAGTATGAGTTTCTATTTCAATCTGTGGCATGCCCCAGGTAGGGCACAGACACATGGGTCTACTCAGGACCTTCTCCTGGCTGATCAGAAAGCTAACAGCAGTGTGATGTGAGTACACTTGGAGTTATCACCTGCAGCAGTGGAAGCTAGAAAGGGCTGTAGAGAGAGGGAGATAGCTGCAGGATGAGGACCAAGGGAAGTACTACTTGGGACAGCAGCATCTATCTTGGTTCTTTATTAATAGAGTTTGGTAAATACATGTGGTGTCAAGTGGCTAGAATGATTTTTCACCAGGAGGGACACACCCTTGGCTTTCAGAGGTGAAAAGGACTCAGATAAGAGAAAAACAAGAAGAGGATCCTTTGGACTAAGAGGAGTAGCTTATAAGAGTATGAAAGTGGCAGGGCACCAGAAGCCTCTATGTGAAGGCTTGTGGCTGAAAGTGTGAGGCCACAGTGAGGAGCAGAGAGGAGCAGGATTGGAAGGGTAGGAGAGTCCAGACTTAAGAAGGCTCTGCTTGAAAGCTGATAGGTGGATATTCAGCTTACAGTCATTGTGGAGATTGTCTCAGTGAGCATGATAAATGGGAAAAGAAAGGGTCAGAGTCTGGCTGGGGCAAGAACTGAGGAAAAAAGTGTATGAAGAAAAGTACACAGACAGGGTCCCAAGTCATCTACGAGTCTCCAACCAAGATGGAAACTGTGAGTCTGTCAAGGAATGTTACATTTAGGTTGCAAGGTGCCCATGCAACCGAGACACAGATGGCAGTGGAGGTCACTTTGCTGAGACATACAGAGGCAGCTAGCTGAGGTCACTGCTATCTCCCTGCTCCTGCAGCCCTATAATCTCACATCTCTCCCCGTTTCTTCACCTCCACACTCAAACCAACCCAACTGTTGTGTCAGCCGGAATAGGGCCCCCACAGCCCATTTGACTGCTAGCTCTGGGAACTAGTGATAGTTTACATCATAGCAGTGAAAACAACATAAAATGTAACACTGCACCCTCAGCTTACAACCCAGCCATCTTTATTCTTAAAATTCCTCCGGACTCTCCGTCGTCTCTGGTCACATCTGTCATCCTCTCTCTTCCATCTCACTCCAGCTCCTACTTATTCCTTTGCCTCTTCTCCTGTGCCCAAGGCTTCATTACCCTTTCCTAATGGCTAAGCAGCTCTTTCCTCCTGAATACAAATCAATTCTGACTCCAAGAAATTGGCTCTCTGATGTTCAGTCTCCCAGAGGAAGCCCCAGAGCTAGTTCTGGTTCTCTTCCCTGACTGTCCTCAACATGGCATCACAAGTTCAGGATATGGCAAAAGGATGGGATCTCATGTATCTTCCAGAACACGGTTCTCTTGGCTGAGAACTCACCATCTGGGAGGGATGGAAAATGCCTGGCATTTTAGCCCAATGGCTTTGCCTGGTTGCCAGCTAAAATGCCCCATGCAGCTGGTTCAGCTTCCTTCTGCATGGTGTGGCAAGGGCATGGGCTGCATGCTGCCATAGCCTTGATGTGAGGCTGGATCAGGAGCCCTGGTGAGGCCTAGCCTCCCACCAGAAATGTGAAGCACCTTTATTTCTAATATTTCCTTTGACCAGGCACCTTGTCTAGCTCCACCCAAGTCTGTTTTTGGAGTCTCACAGGCAGGTACACTGGGATTTACTGGAAATGGAAATTCAAGAATTTGACTCTACAGTGATTAGGATTGGGAGCTCTGGGGGATTATCCCAGCCCTTTCCGGAACAAGGCAGTCAGAGGGCCTCTCTGAGCCCTTTCTCTGAAAAGAGAGAGAACTGGCAGTGGCTTAGGAGAGGCTTCTATGTCTTCCAAGGACAGAATGGTCTCCATCTGGGGGCACCAGAGGCCTGTGTCATACTTGGATCTACCTAGGGTCCCAGAACTCTGTCTAGCTGGGCTCCACCCAGGCAGGTGTTTCTCTGGTCTCCTGCTTCTGCATCCCTTTCCCCTCTCTCATCCTACAACTATAAAGCACTACGGTTGCTTATTTAACAAACGTGCTGGAACATGCCACGAGTTTAGGGCTCTCCTTTACTGAAGGGAGGTGTCCGGCTTCCGGTCTGGAACAGATGCCCCAGAAGTCCAGCCATTTCCTTCAAGTCATACCTTGTCTTTGCCTAAAAATGGGGACACTTGTCCTTCTCCTTCCCTCCTCCGAGGCACCAGCTGTTCTCCAACTTCCAGGTAGCCTCAGAAGACAGCACTCAGCAACCCCCAAATCTTCCGATGCTATTCCTCGCTGGCCTCCTGAGGGCCAGATTCGGGTGAAGGTACAGACAAAACATGGAGTTAAAATGTTTTCCATAATTACAAAGGCCATGATGGTTCTTTTCAGAAAGTCTGAAAACAATATAGAACAGAACAAACTGCCAACACTTCATCACAGCCTTAGCATCTAGACACGATAGTTTTGTATAAATCCTCCCACTCTATTTTTGAATGAAAATGGTATCCTGTTTGTATTGATTGTTCTGTTCATAAATTCCATTTTAACTTTTTCTTTTAAGCCTACATCATAAACTTGTTTGTTTCACTAAATACCCTTTTATAAAACCATTTTTAATGGTTGTTAAATATTCCATCATAGCTCCCCAAGATGATTGTTCCTTAAAGGTACTTATTTCATGTAGAAACTTGTCTATTTATTCTAAAAATCAGTTGCTTTGTCTTACATAGTGAACAAAAATACTATTTATTCATTTCTCATTCACTAAATCCTGATGTGCAGAATTGATGTCCACACGCCATTCAAATTACTTTACAGCTGCTCGACTCTGAACCGAAAACAGAGGTGTGTTGCTCTTCTCTGTGGCAACTGAAATCCCCACATTAGCCAGCTAATATGAGTGCTAGTTGGTTTCTTCTGTTACTGAATGTGAACCTGGTGGCCTTGAAGAGCTGGCCCCTTATCGCCCTCTTTATTTTAAAACGCACTGAAGACTACCAGTAATAGTATGCTTCATTGGCCTTTTGTTACTGTAAAAAATACTTGAGACAAATCAATTTAAAAAGAGGAAAGGTTTATTTTGGCTCACAGCTTTGGAGTTTCAGTCCTTGAGTGATTTACCCTATTGCTTTTGGCCCTGTGATGAGTCAGCACATAATGGCAAGGGCCAATGGTAGACAAAGCTGCTTACCTTATGGCATCCAAGAAGTGAAGGTAAAACAGAAAGGGACAAGGGTTCCAATATCATTTTCAAAGGCACAGCCCAGATGACATGACTTCCTCCCATTAGATCCCACCGTCTTTTTCTGGGGTGCTAGAGACTGAACCCAGAGTTCCATGCTCTTATCACTGAGCTATATCCCTAGTCCTAGGTCCCACTTATTAAAGCTTCTACCATTACCCAGTAGGATGAAGATTGGGGATCAAGCCTTTGACTTATAGGCTTTTGGTAAAAAGCCAGACCATGGCACAGACGTGATTTTTTTTTTCTTGCACTAGGTGCTGATCCTAGCGGCCCTGGCTACCAGCACTGAAGAAAGTCTATGCTCTTAAATCCAAGGGTTTCAGTTGTGAGGCAGGAAGAACTGCTAACAGGCTTTGGCTCCAGTGGTGGGACTCCTGGTTTACACAGAGGGTGGAGTAAATCTTGACATGAGATTCAGGCTTCTGCTCCTAGAGGATTCTGAGCAAGGTGACCTCTCCTGATTCTAAACTGGTTGAATTAAGATGCTCCAGACTCTGGATTTATACTTGGTGCTGCACTGATGAACATCTCAAGTGTACTTTCCTCTATTCATACCATTTACAAGATATCAGATATGCATTCCTCTCACTTTCCCTATTTATATGTTTGTTGGCTTAGGGTGGAGTATGTACCTTGTCAGCATGTCAAGCCTATGAGCTGCTACACAAAGTCTGCACCTACTTACGGCTGCCATTGCAACTCTTCCTAGAAAGAGCAAGCAAGGAAGTCTGCAGACCCAAGAGCATCAAGACATTCATTACACATTCCTTCCTCCTAGACTCTCTTAACTGAGAGCAACTGGCAAGCATGTTGTCATGGCTTTGGAGAGACACATACTGGTCCTAGCTCTTCTACTAACTAGCTACTTATTCATCTGTGAAAACAAGGCTAATATTGTTTACTATTCTTGCCTTAGTGATTCATGGAAAAGGGCAGATGAACCTGAATGCAAGAGCAAGGAATGATGCTAACCATCCTTGCCTTCCTTCTTTCTAATCCTACCAGAAAGGAATCTCAGACTCAGATCTGTTTGCATGTAGCTCTTCCAGGAAGTGGGAGGATGGAAGAAGAGGATGCAGCCCTTGGCTCTGCTTCCAATCCTGTGCAACTGCACTAACTGGGCCCATGTTCATTGCAGGAGTGAGTCTGCCTTTGAAAAGGCCAATGTTGATGTGTTCCGGGTAAGAACCAACAACGTGGGCCTCATCTATAAAATCAGGTGAGAAGGTAGCCCTGGCCCAGGGTGGGAGTGAAGATGAATGTAAGTACATTAGGATCTAATTTCACTATCGACACTTTCTGGGTATTAATGACTCTCCATGTGCCAATTTGAATTATTACCAAAGATCCAGATCTTTCTCTCCCATCCAGAATCACAGTGTCCCAAACTTCTCCATTACAGCGGGATTCACTTCTTGGACGAAGGCAATTTGAGACAATTTTCCCTGAACTTAAGATATATACTATGAGACACACTGTAACTCAATGGTTTAGGAGCAAGACTCAGTTTAAAGGGCATGGATTCAAGTTCCTGCTTTGCTATTTATTAGTTGTAGGGATTGGGACAGTTTGCTTTGTCAAATTTCAGGTTCTTCCTCTAATATTGCTACCTCATCTGTAGTGACTCTAGGACTCAGTGAGTCTGTGCCAAGAAAAGCAAGTAGTACACGGTAAGCACTCAGCATGTTGCAAGATACCTTAAGTCAGAGAGCTCCTGATTAATCGTGTTCTCTCTAGGGAGTTTTTGTGGATCTGTGCAGAGGGCTAATTCTATTGACCTCGTTACAGAAGAGGAGCTTTTAGTAGTTCCCCTTTTCCTCCTAGGTTCCCCACTAACCACTTTCATTCAGGTTCACCCTTGTCAGAATATTAGAGTTCTTTGTAGTCTAACTGCACTAGCGTAGGGCTTGCACAGGGGCCAAATATGGCCTCAGCTCAATCTTGCTTTTTCTTCCACTTGCTAGAAAATTTAGGTCCATGAACTATTGTTGCTGGAGAAATAATAGATACATGAGGACTCTTGGAACTGTTTGTATGTGAGAAAGGGGGATATAAGCAGGGAAGGAGCTCTTGCAGGGAAGTGCTTAGAAGGTGTTAGTGTGTAGGGGAAAGTTAACCACTAGCTGAAGGGTTCCTACAAGTTGGTGGAGAAGTGGGCATTCCTGCAAAGGAAGGGCCCCATATGTGTCAATGCATTGGGGTTAAGCGTTGTGTTGGGCTGTGAGTTCTGCATAGATAAAGCCTCACTGTTTTAGACAGAAATGAGATGTTCCATGCAGAGTGAGGTCATTCAGGGGCCATGTTCTGGAGAAGAATGTAGTCAGGGGTCGGAGGGGTCACACCAAGTGGAAGAGGATGTGGGGGGAGGTTTGAGGAGTTTGAATCAATGCAGCTTCTAGCACATGTGAATACTGGGCATTTGAAATATGACTAATTCAAATCAAGAGGAGTTGGATGTATAAAACACACAACAGATTTTGAAGACTTAGTCCTAGGAAAGGAACACGGTTAGATGTTGAAATAATAGGCGAAATTAAATGCAATATATTGTCACAATTAATTCAACCAGTTTCTTTAGTCTCTTTAAATGTGGTTACTAGAAAAATGTGAAGTTACATCTGTGGCTTGAATGTACCACTTATGTCTTTGGGACAACTGTAGTCCAGATGGCTACGGGGAATTTCCTGAGTGGTGGACCTCAAGCTCATGCCTGCTAATGTGGGAGACATGAAGACACATAACAGTGGGAGGGAGAACTGAGTCCACAGGATAAGGCATGCCTTGAAAATCAGATAGTCTAGTTGGCTTCTGTCTCAATGAACTTTCAGATGTTCTTGCTTCTGATGGGCTTCAGAGAGTGGTATGGACAATGCGTGAGTAGAGTGGGAAGAAGGAGCAATTCTTGCAGGGGCCAAGGTTAGAAACCAGCACTGATCAAGCAGGTCCTGGATGATAGTTTCCCTGTGAGCTTTGGGAATCCTAAACTTTGCATGAAAGAAAATATTTTCTTGGGCTAGGGATTTAGCTCAGTGGTTCCTGGGTGTCTGCCTTGCAAACGTAAGGTCCCAAGTTTAATCCTTGGTAACCACATACCACAATGCTGGTCTTGTTGATTCACACCCACCTGCAATAAGTACCACACACCACAATGTGGTGGCTCACATATGTAATCCTAGCACTTGAAAGGCAGCGGCAGGAGGATTGCTATGAGTTCAAGGCTTGCCTGAACTGCATAGTGAGCTCAGGGCCAGCCTGAACTATAAAAATGAGACCCTGTCTCAAAAAAGAAAAGAGAATATTTTCTTGCAGGAACTACAACAATGTAACCATCATAAAAGCCTGTATCTACCTTATAAGGTAACCTCATTTATAGGCAAGAAAGTTGTAAAGTAACAAAAACAATAAAATGATTGAACCTCTTTTTGGAATAAACACTGGAAGTGGCAGTAAGGTAGGGGTGCCATCTTGGTTCTGCCAATGAGAATGTGGATATTGGCTTCTGCCCCAGGATTGAGCATGACAACACAGGCTTGAATGCCAGCTGGTACCTGGACCGTGTGATTGTGACTGACATGAAGAGGCCGCATCTCCGTTACTACTTCAACTGCACCAACTGGCTGAGCAAGATAGAAGGTGATCGCCAATGGTGTCGTGACCTGCTGGCCAGCTTCAACCCAATGGACATGCCCAGAGGTGAGTGATTAGGCAGGCCTACCCACCACCCCTCCTTGCCTGGGTTGGGCTCACTCAGGCCTCTCTTGTGCTGGACAGTCTCGTTTCCCTTTGCTCTCTCCACCTAGGGTCTTCCCGTTGGCTCGGGCCCAGTGAAGCCACATTTCTATTTGTGGCCTTCCCAGAACAAGCATTTGTGTTCAGAGGCTTCGAGGAAGCAGGAAATCCAAGAGGGTCAGGAATCGGGGATTAGGAACAGGTTCGGCCTTGAGGAGATCTGGTGTTTTCAGTGGCTGCCGTTAATAGGTGTCTAACAGGAGTGCCTCTAGGATCGGGGCAGTCTTCTCTTTCTCCTAGGCCTTGCTTTTCTCATGAAGCCCAACGAAGGTGAATTCTAGCTGGGGCCTAGTGGATGGGTGTCGGAACCCACAATTTCCAGGGTTCTGTCATGCTGTTCTCTAACTCCACTTGGTTTGATGAGGAACAAAATAACTCACGGTAAATAGTATCTTTGGCCAAAGGCCTTAAATTAGGTCATTCTAGTTCTTCAGGAATAAAGAAAGCCAGGAAAATAAAGTCTATAAAAACACATAGTATGTCATTTGTCCTTTTCTGCCTTTCTTTGTGACTAATCGAAGTTTAGACCAGGGCAGAAGGAAACATAGCTTTTGTCTAGTGGCTCTAGCTCTCAGTTTCTTCATCTGCCTCTGATTTTCTACCTCTCAGCTCATTGTGAACCCTTGAATTGTTCTTCTGTAATCCCTATCATAGTAACTTGCAGCTTCATTGATTCTTTTAAAAAACATTTAGTTGAGTGTTTCTCTTATTACAAAAGCTGATCATTGTAGAACATTGAGAAAATAGATATAAGCATACATAAAAGGAATTTCTGTAAATCCATCACTTGGATACACACCAGTGACATTTTTGTTCATTCATATCTAGTCTTTTCTGTTGCATATTTATTTTGAAATAATGGCTTCCTATAGTATCCTCTGTTTTACAGAACGCTTATTTCTATGGCTTTATATGTTAGCTGACAATTCTACTTAAAATGGTTGTACAGGCTCTGGAATATGGATGCACTTTTATTCATTGAATCTCTTATTGTTGGATATTTATATTGCATTATTATTCTAAATATATTTTGCTATTATAAACAACATACCTAACTCTGCAATGCTCCATGATTCCTTCTTTAAAATAAATTCCAAAGTGGAATTTCTAAGTCAAATAGGATGCATATGGTTAAGGCTCCTGGTGGGCATTTCTCATTGGCTCTAGAAAGTACCTGTGCACAGTCCCAGCGGCTGTTACAAGAGTGCTCATTTCTGTTACTTTTGTCAAAACGTGATAGTACTGGGTAATTTTTCACTCACATATTCTATCATTGGTTATTGATGAGGCTGAATATTTTTCATATGTTCTTGGTAATTTGCTGTGGTTTTCATTTCATTGGTTTTTGATAGGGTTTAACGACATAACATTGAGGCTTACAGTATGATGTTATGGTACACTTTTTAGTGGTTAATGCAGAGTGTGTGTGTGTGTGTGTGTGTGTGTGTGTGTGTGTGTGCACGTGTGCGTTCTTTGTCTGGATGATTAGGAACCAGAGAGCAAACAGCTCCTTCCATGTGAATGTCAGGCACCGAGCCACACAGGGTGGGGAACTTCTTGTCCACCTGGATGAATTTCTCAGGCTATAGAATCTAACTCTCACAAAGCTTGCCGTAATCCTCTTTTGTTCTCTTAGGTTCTCCTTTTCTTGGCCTTCTCCCACTTTCAGTTCCTCATCTTACCTTCTTTAGTTACACAAAATACCACCATTAAGAAAAGACCTTCTGAAATGAAAGAATTGACAAAACTCAGTGCTTCTCCACTTTCCATGAATCTCCCAGGGTGGTATTGTCTTGTCTACTTCTTCTCCACGAGAGGCAAGAACTTGCTGAAACAGTCTGAGACCCTACTTGAGCCATGAGGGGCTGGGAGACAGTGGGTTTTAGTATTTCCAGGATGAATTCCAGATAAAGCAATGAAAAAAATAACCCCCCAAATACCTCAGCTGTTGAAATGCTACACTAATGAACAAAAGGTTAAGTTTTTTGCTTTCCATTTGAATTATTCCAACTTGTTGTTTGGCTGCCACTAGAGGTGTTTGATGATAAAAATAGGGAAGATAATTAATTCTTCACCCATGTAGTTTGATGGGTGGAATATTTCAAAGCATGGAATGTGGGCAACAAGGAGGAGAGAGGAAAGGGAATGTTTTCGATGTCTGTGCCACCAACCCCAACACTGCCTGGGAGAGGGTTGGCTATTAAGGATCCCTATTCCTCTCTCCTCTGCTTCTGGGCCATCTCTGAAGTTCTGAAATCTTCCTTCATTCCTGCTCTTCAGGCAAGGCAAGATATCTAGGATAACGGCCTTTCCTTTGCCTGCTCTGGTCAGCAGATAGCTGTGAGGGAGTAGGGATAGGACTTGATCAGTCTCCTAGGAGATTCCTCTAACAGGATTGTTCTATACAGTGCTTTAAAATAGGTGAGGGGAATTCACCCTATGTGTGGGAATAGAAGGATTGCTGCAGGGCACAGGAATGTTGCCTGGACAGGAAGCTCCCCTCCCTGTGTGCCTCAGTGCCTGACATTTACATGGAGGAAGCTGCTTGCTCTCTGGCTCTTAATCAGATACGTTTTCTGGGAAAGTAACCTATACATTTCTAACATCTCTGGAGAAAAGCCCTTGCCAAAGATGCTCTTTTCCTTAATGGAGCCTATTGGGTAAAAAATAGGCAGGAGGGAAAGCACAGTCTAGTGGTCCCAAAGTAAGGAGGTAGAAATTGACCAAGCTCACTTTCGTAGATGGAAGATTCTAGAACCAAGTTCAATTTCTTATTTATCCCAATTGTCTAGCTGTATAAAGAATCTTGGCAGCAAAAAGAACAAAAACGTCTCTGCCTTTTGGTTTTCACTGCGTCTGATCTCTAGGGAGTTCATGGCTAGGAAGTGAGTGGTTGGATCCTTTGATCCATACGGGGTTTCCCAAACCACAACACCCTAACCACTCACATTTCACCATAAGAGTTTTGATTTCTTCAAGTACTGCTTGCATTATCCATTACTTCTTCTTTAATCACTTTTTACAACTTATACTGTATCCTAATTACTTTTGTTATTGCTAAGACAAAACACCTGACACCCAAAGTTAAATGGAAAAAGAAAATCGTAGCTTACAGTTTTTAGTAGGCTAATTCCAAGGCAAGGTGGCATGGCAGAGGGGCATTGCAGAGAAGGTGCCGTTCATGGTGCCAAAGGCAGCAAAGCAGAAGCCAGCAAGAAGCAAAATAGTTAAACAACAAGTGACAACAGCAACTCTTATCTTATATCCAGGATATCCACACTTAGGGTGAGTAGATTTCACATCCTTAATCCTAGCACCCTTAATCATAGCATTACACCATGAACCAATCCCAGTATCACCTTAAACCCAGCATCACACACTTCAGTTCAGCTGCCTCCAAAAACCCCACCTATGATCTCATGAGGCTGTGGAGGGACATCTAGATACAAGCTATTACAGCTTGTGTGTTCATTTTAAAGAGGATATTGCAGTACTATCATAAAGAAAAATTGTTATTATATGCTATATTAAGAACACATGAGTACATAAGAGTGTGGCTATGTGTCATTAGATAATTCCCCACGTCCTACTGCTAGCCCCCTCCATGCCTTGATGGTGTGTGGACAACACCTACAGAATACCACAAGCCCTGATCTGAGAGGAGGGAAAGCAGAGGCTAGGCAGGAGGGTAGGGGTGACAATTATGTTTGGGCTCTCCTGTCTGTAAATCCTCATGTCCCCTTATCCCTATGACCTCTCTGTGGGTAGGAGTGGAGTGAAGCAGGAGCTGGCAGGTGTTATTATACAGATGGATAAACTGAGGCCCAGCAATTAGTGACCTGTCCAAGGTCAAATGGCCAGTCTCCCATGGAGCTAGCACTATAATGAAGATCTTACTATTAGCTGAACTGCTCTTTGCCTGCCTCTGAGGGAGGACAAGACCAAGAGCTATTATCCTGAAATTGTAAGGGATCGTGTAGGTCCACTGGGGAACCTCCTAGTATCCCAGGAATCCATTCCACAGTATCCCTGCGAGATGTTTCTCCTGCTCTTGGTCTATATCTAGTCTTTCTTAAGTGGTGGACAGTTTTCAGCCTCCCGGAGCAATCTATTTCACTCTTGAAGAGTATGGACAACTGGAAAGTGTTGTTGTTGTTTTGGTTTGTTTGTTTGCTTGTTTGTTTGAGACAGAGTCTGCTTATGTAGTCCAGACTAACCATCAACACACTATGTAGTCCAGGTTAGCCTCAAACTACTGGTGATGCTCCTGTCTAAGCTTCTCAAGTGCTAGGATTATAAGCATGTGCCAGCTGGTCTGTGAGTGGAAAACTTACCATCTTATCCATTTCTAAGTGTATAGCTCTTTGACGTGAGTACATTCATATTATTTTGCAAACATCCCCACCATCATCTCTAGAACTTTTCATCTCCCCAAACTAAGACTGTTCCCATTAAATGCTTGCCCTCTGTTCTCCTCTCCCTACTCCCAGCCCTTGTATTATATTTTCTGTTTTTAAGAATTTGACCCCTCTAGGAATGTCATATAAATGGATCTGTATCATATTTATCATTTAATACGTGACTTACTTAACTTAGTGTAATGTCTTCGTGATTCAACACCATTGTGACATGTAGAAAAATTTAAATTTTAAAGCATAAATAATAATTCCTCGCACGTATATACCACATTCACCTGTCAGGGGACATTTGGATTCTTTCCTTGTTTTGGCTGTTGGGAATAAAGCTGCTGTGAATGTGGGTGTACAAATACTCGCCCAAGTCACTCCTTTCAACTCTTTACCTCAAGGGAGGATAAAACCAAGAGCCATTAGCCTGGAATTGAGGGGGTGGAGTCAGGAGGGAAAGTAGCATATGCTAATTCTATTTTAGGTTTTGAAGAAGTACGATCTTGTTTTCTGCAGTGGTTATACCATTTTATATTATTCTCACCAGCAACATAGAAGAGTTCTGATTTCTTTTCATCATGGCTAATGCTTCCTAATTTATTCATTTACTTGATAATAGCTTTCAAATGGGTGTGAAGTATCTCTTGTAATGTAGTTTTGGTCAGTTTTTCTCTGATCATTCACAATATGGATCATCTTTTCATGTGCTTCTTGCCCATTTCTTTGTCTTTTGTAGAGAAATAACCATTCAAGTTCTTCGCCTATTTTTGAAGATCAAGGTGTTGTGTTCATTGTTATTGTTGTTAAATTGTAGGGGTACTTAATATTTCTAGATAACATTTTATTGGATATGTTATTTATAAATTTTTTCTCCATCCTATTTTATTCTGTTGATCGTTTGACTGTATACATGAAAGTTTATTTCTGTTCTGTTCTGCTGGTCAATATGTCTGTTTTTAGGCCAGCACCACTACACTATTTTATAGGAAGTTTTAAAATCGGGAAGCGCTGGATCTACAACTTTGCTCTTTTTCAAGATGACTTTGGCTAGTCAGCTTCACTTGATGTCTCACTTCTTTTAATACATTATAAATAAATGGCCATTAACTATTATAACAGTGACAATACCACACCGACCTTTGCAGTCAAAGGGCATCTATCTGTTCATTTGGCAGAAAAGAGGAAAATGCTAACTCCCAGGTATTCAGTTCCATGAAGGTTCCTAGAGAAACAGACTGGATTTCCCTGACTCATTCCTACATGAATCAACAGGGTTGGGTTCCAGGCTCGATGGGCTCCCTCCAGAACTCAGTGGGATGGTCCAGGCAGGCAGCTTGCACAATTAAGCATTTGAGACATACACAGAGGCTGCACGGGGGCTTTGCCACCAATCCTACGATTGTCTCCCACTTTGAATGGGCATCGGGGGTTCTGGCATCTTCTGGAGCCTGTGAAAGGTTGGCACCACTTTCCCAGCATATCTGCATTTATTATCTCTGGGAACACAGTCCTGGCTATTGAACTGCTGCAGAAGTGCCACGAAATTTCCTCCTTGCCATCTGTCTTCTAGCATCCCCTCATTGCCAGGGATGCTGACTCCCTTCTTAGAGGCTTCATTCCAGGTGCTTGGAATAGCTTCGCTGTCTTGACAACCAGGAATCCAGAGGAGCAGAGTAGCTGTGTTGGCACCTACACACTGATGACCCCTGGGCCTGAAAACCAAGCTTAGTTTCTTGCCTTTGAAGTACTGTCTTTAACAGCAACCCCCTAACCCACTGTGGCTTCTGGACAGGGCTGTAGCTCTTACATATCTTAAGATGGATAAATAGCTGAGAAACTCCTTATTTCAGGGCCCACTATTCACCTCTCTGGGCCCTAGCTACTTGCTATATGTCTGCTTCTCTCCTTACCCAAGCTCGGCCTGCTCCAAGGGTAGCACGTGGATCTTCCTGCCCAGTGGCAAGACAGCAGCAGAGATGAAAAGAGCACTTCTGAGGGCAGAGACCTGGGCTTCAATTTGACCTGTCAGCTACTGTGTCACTTTGGCAGGTCATTCATTTCCTCTCTGTTTCTTCATCTGACTAGATGAAATTTGGAATGGATATTCCCTGATGTCCCTTGTAGTGCTGACTCTCTCTGGCATTCTGCCAAGAATGTCTTTCTTGTCTGCTCCCAGATTTCTGATCCCCTGATTTCAGTACCCCCACTTTGATGTTTTTACTTGTAGTGTGACATGCAGACTACTGCCCAGCCTCTCTGACCCCAGGGAAGCTCATGGACATTCCTGAAGCTGGGGTGAGGTGGGAGAAAGCGCTGAAGGATGAATGTGTGGCTGTCCTAGTAGAGAGGGCCTGATGAGTGAGGTTACCTCTCCAGGTAGATCTATTGGAATGACTCAGTTTTGGATCATAAAGGAGCCTGGACTGGCAGATGGTACGTAGTCAAGAGGTAGGAACAAGATCTGTGTAAGATTTCACTGCCAGTGTGATGTTACTTCCTGCTTTCTGACCCATCAACTGCCCACAACCCAGTGCCAACTCACAAACCCTCCGACTGTGAAAAGTTTTAAGATGCCCACACCACACCCCTGGAGGATAGCTCTGTCAGTTAACCAGGAGACAGACCTCAGAAGCAAGAGCTGCCGACTTGTGCTCAGTCTGAGCAAGACGGGAGTGGGCGGTGTCCAGGGTGCGTTTAAGGAGGGGCCAGGATATGGAAAGGCCTGAGACGAACATATTAAGGACATGCAAGTCATACTTACTGGCAGCAAATGATGGACCTTCCAGACCACGGTGTGGTGCAAAAGCAAATGTAGAAATGAAAGCAGCCTGATGACTGATACGTAAAACACGCATCATGAGGGCTTTGCTAGAGAAACTAGTATCCTGACTTAATCTCAGATTCATCTGAAAAATATCATAGCATAATTAATGTATTAAGAAAGCACATGAGACTAATACATATCCCAAGTTACATTTCTGGCCTTGCTACCCAGTAGCGGTGGGACCCAGGGCAGGTCTCAGGTCCTCTCCTGACCTATTTCTTCCTCGACAGAGTGGCTGGACTAGTGTTCTCAAGGGTCTCTGGGCTACGGGTGGAGTACAGATGGCCCAGGACCAGCCCTCCCTCATGGGCGCAGGAGCCTGGCCTTGGAGCTGTGGGTACCTTCCCCGCCATTTCATCTGCAGAGCCCCTCCACCCCCATCCCATGGCTTTGTCCTAGCTCTCCCCCACTAAAATGTTTGTGAAGTTTATTTTTTTAATTTTTTTTTAGTTCTTTTTTTTTTTTCTTATTTTACGTTTTCTGAGACAGGGTCTCACTTTGTGGTTCAGGCTGGCCCTGAACTCAGCCTCAAACTCATATCACAGCAATCCTCCTGCCTCTGCCTCCCGAGTGCTGGGATTACAGGCCTGAGCCACCATGCCCGGCACTGTGGTATGTGGCACTGGTTGCTGCCGGGCATGAGTCTCCACGCCCAGTATGGCATGTGGTTCCTGGGGATCGAACCCGGGTCCTTGCCCTTGCAAGACAGGTGCCGGAACCACTGAGCCAACTCCCCGGCCCTGTTTGTGAAGTTTAAGGGTATATATCAACTACAATATCATACAAAATAGCAACCAACTCACTTTAGTACTTAAGCTACAATTTGTTGGTTATAAATCTGAAAATGCAAGTCAAGAAAAAACAAATAGAAAACTCTGGTTCTGTGGCTCTACTACGTATGTGAGATGAGCCGACGTGCAGCTCTGTGTCTCATCTGTGCATCGCCAGCTTGGATAGAGAATGGGGGGAACAGCATGAGGACTTGGTGCTGCAGAGGAGCAGGCTCGGGGCTCAGTGAACGCGTAGTGCCAGGCACTGCTCCTGGGGTCAGTGCCTGATATTTCCATTTGTCCAGGCTGAGGTTGGTTAGGAGAAGCACAGGCTTCATGGCCACTCGGAGCCAGGATCTTGTTCGGCTCCCAGAGACAGCTGGGAAGAGGCTGATGTTTCTGCTGGCGGCAGCTGGCAGGCAGGGCAAGCTCTCTCCCCAACCCACCCTCCTCTCACTCACATTTATTTCCTGATCTTCCAGCCCAGCTCTCAGCACCATCCAGGGCCCTTTTGGCTGTGTCACTGCCTTGGAATGGCCCAGGCCCGTGGGTGCCAGGACCAAGGCTCCAGGGTGAGGAGAGCTGGCCAGTCCCACAGTCTTCTCCTCCCTGGAACTTCCCAGCAGCTTCCGCCCACCCCACGCACCCCCCCAGCACTGCAGAGAGTCATCTCCGGAAAGAGTGGGAGGAGAGAACCGCTCAGAACGAGGCCCCAGGGAGGCATATCAGAGAATTTTAGGACCAAAAGGGACTTCGTCTCTCCTCCTCCACTTTAGAGAGGAGAAAACAGATGCCCAGAAGAGTTAAGCAACCTGTTCTTGGTCAGACAGCATGACTGTGGGGCAGAGCTGGAGCCTTGGGCGCATGACGCTGCCTCATGCTTCTCCATCACTGCCAGGATCAGCACAGTCATTCAGTGATTCAATGAATGAATTATTTTGGAATCTTCTACGCACCACAGCCTATGTTCAGGGTGAATACTTAAAGCTCCTTCTCTACGAGCTTTGAGTCTAGAGGGGAAAGAGTCAGGCTAATAAATCACAATGCCGTGAGAATGCTGTAAGCAGAGGCAACCCAGGCCAGGGCAGCACATGGGGAAAATCAAGGGGTCTTCACAGAGGAAGCAATGCTCAAACTGACTGCATGGTGCAAAGGAGTTTGCTAGGCCTTCAACAGGTTGAGGACCCTTAGGAGAACAATGGGCCTGTTGGCACAGTGTCTCATTCACATTCCAGCCTACAGCTGCACTGTGGCCCAATTCCTACCTCGGAACCATCATCACATACCTTCTCCTTCTGTCTATCATCCATGTCCAGTTGACACATCCTATATATCTATCATAGAGTTGTATATTTGCCCTAAACTTGATTATTTTTATTTTTTATTTTTTTTAGTTTTTTCTTTGTTTAGTTTAATTAAGCTTTTTTTTTTTTGTTTTTTTAGTTTTTCTCACTCTGTAGTTCAGGTTAGCCCTGAACTCAACCTCGAACTCAGCAATTCTCCTGCTTTTGCCTCCTCAGTGCTAGGATTACAGGTGTGAGCCACCATGCCCTGCATTGTTGTATGTGGCTACTGGGGATCGAACTCAGAACCTTGTGCTTGCAAGGCAGATGCTGGAACCACTGAGCTAAATACTAAGCTCATTATTTTGATTCTTAAATTCCTGTTGAAAAGAGCCTTTTCTATTGGTGGACAAAGCATGTTCTCTGTGCTACAATTTATACCCCTGCAAATCTGAACTTAAAGACATTGCCTTGACCCTGATCTGGCTCTGGGTGTCCATTTCAGTCCCAGTGGCTCTTCAGTGAGACATTCTCCTGAGTTCCAGGTGTTGGAAGACTGAGCCCAGTAAAAGTCCTCCTCCCTCAGGCTGGAAGCCACCTGGTGGCTCTGGTGTCTGTTGCCTTCTTCCTCCAGCCAGTCTTCAGTCCTCGCTCCAGCTTTCCATCTGTCCTGACCAGTCTGGGAACTTCTGGAGCAAATTCAGCTCAAAAGGAACAGAGGCTGGTGGATGTTCTCAAGGTCCCTTCCAGACAGCAGTGCACAGGGCTTATTCAAACACTGGTTTCTGGTGACTTTAATATTTAGTTTTAAATCACAGGAAAGATATATGATCACTGTAAAAAAAAAACTCAGAAGCACTGTACAAATAGGCAAAAGAAGAACAAAAATTTCTAGCATAATTCTATCTCCCAAAAATGATAGTTGGCAATTTTTATTCAGCACTTAGTGTTAGGTGTGAGTCTCAACAAACTATTGAAATATTCATCTTTCTTTCCTCCTCTTCTCCTTCTTCCTCTCTCTCGCTCAATTCCATGAAGGGACACTCTTGTTATGCTTATTTTGCAGGGGTAATCTGTGTACATGTGTGGAATCAGGAAGGCGCACAGATGAGTGAACTCTCTATGGGAGTGAAGAAAGGAGTGAAGTGCTTTTTCATTACTGCCTACTGCGAATATTTTAATGTCACTATAATTCAGGGCCTAAGTTTGGGCAGATGAGAACTACAGCCACCAGAAGTTTGGGAGTGGGGCACTGTGGTCTTGTGAAATGGGTACTTCTGAGAGCCTGTGGAGTGAGCCACACCTAGCAAACAGGTGCAAGGTTGACAAACAGTCTTTCTGTAGGTTCCTGAGAGCCCAAATCTATGCTTTACCCTGACTATGTGAACTTGTTCAAGTTTCTTAACTACCTGCCTTTGTTGTCACTTTGTCAAATGGTAACCATGGAATCCACAGAGCCCGTTGTTGTGAGGGTTAAATGAAACGTTAGACTTGACTCTCCTTGGAGATCCTCAGGTAGTGTAATTTGAAGGTCTGATGATTTTGATACTTGGGTGCGTTTAAAGGGCAGTGTTTGAAAGGCTGGAGTATCTAGGAGAAGCAGAAAATTTAGTGTCGCATAGTCTAGACACTGAGTGAAGTTGAGAAGAGAGGAGATGTTGAAGTGCTGAGGGGCAAAACGAGGAACACAGCCTGAGATCTTGGTCAGGTGTCTTGCCTGTGGGGCCTGGAGTTCGTATATTCCCAAGGACCTGGGCGGCCTGGAAAAGTCTGAGCAAGGAGATGATGGGAGGGCGGTTTGGACCCTCCCACTGGAAATGAGAGACACCGGAGCTGGGAGGAGCGTCCGGGTGAGACAGGAGGGGTCCCCAGCGGGGGGAGGAGACTAAGTAAGACTTTCACCACTGTGAACAAATACCTAATAAAAACAGCTCAAAGGAGGGAAGATTGAGTTTGGCTCACCGTTTCAGAAGTTCCTCCCACGCTCACTAGGCTCGGATGCTTCCAGACCTGAAACACGGCAGAAGGGCACCCTGGAGGGAAGCTGTGCGCCTCCTTGCGGTGGAGAAGCAGAGAGAGATGGACAGAGCCAGAGAGGAAGGGGCGGGGCCAGGCAGGATGAGAGGCCGTCCATGAGCCCCTCCCTTCTGCTGTTTCCAACAGTGCGATGGAGTTACAATCTCCTCAGTGGATTAACTCAGGGACTCAGTGCCCTAATGGCCCCACTTCCGAGCATGGCTGTGCACTGGGGGCGTTCTGTATTTAAAGCATATCCCAGGCCTTTTGGAGGCAAGGTGAGAGGAGGGAGGATCCAGCTTTGGGCCTGTTGGTTCCTGGGTGACCCAGACCTGCCCAACTTGCCCACCCTACGTTCGTCTCATTTGTACAGGCTTAAGCAAGGCACCTTCCCGTGCGGCTGGGAGAGAACATTCCCCCTTCCCCCAGCCCCAGGGCAGCCCCGCTGAGCTGCGCTCCCTCTCCGCTTTCTTCTCCTCCCACGCACCGCCTGTGCCATCTCGCTTCTAGCGCCTTGGCTCCCTGAGAGCGGAAGTGAGGGGTGTCGGGTGTGAGCCATTGCAGACTCACTGTCGGTGGGGTAAAATCGGGCCTGATGAGCCTCCTTCCACCCCGCTCTCCAGCCTTCTGCTGACAAAATGACTAAAGCCATGTCCCATTTCCAGGGCATCTGGAGATGGGTGAAAGGAAGGGCAAGAAACTCCAGGCAGCGGTTCATTCATGATTCTCTGCTTCCCAAGAAGCTGGGTCCCTGTGCATGTCTCCGAAGCTCAATTCGCGTTGGGGGTGGGGTGCTCCCCTCCGGGGACCGCAGAGGCTCAAACTAGGGCATGTACGTGACTTCTGCCATCCAGAGCATGAGGGGCACTTCAACCAGGTTCAGCACTATGGGCTGCACCGGGACTTGGGGGCGGCCTGCTCATCCCTTGTGCACCCCCGCCCAGGGCGGCTCTGTGAGGATGAGTTCTGTCGCGCGGCGCGCTGACTGTTCCAGACAGCGCAGGGGAGGCTGCGGGGGTGGCTGGCGCACCAGGCGCAGGCAGGCAGGCGGCTCGGACCTGCCAGCGCCTGCCCTTTCTGGAAGCCTACGCGCAGGCAGCTTCCACCGGCCTTGTGGGACAGATTTCTTGCTTGAAGAGGGCGACCTGAGCCTCTGCTGTGGACCTGCTGAGCAGAAGCGGGACAGTGCCGATCATGGGTGTCCCCTGAGCAGGGTGAGAGAAGTAGATCTCGAGCCAAGACAACTGTCTTTAGGCTGCGGCCAACTCCACGGGCTCAGGGACCAGCCCAATTCTATTTAGTTTGGGAAGACATCGTGAGATCAGTGTAATCCCTGGGCTGTATTGTGCAGAGCAAGGCTCAAATTAGCTTGATATTTCTAAGCTTACACCAGCCTTCAGGGAAAGAATGTTACTACCTTCCAGGAGGTTGTTGGGCCCGGTAGTAAAGGTCCAGCACTGCCCAGGTGCGACTTGAGAAAGAGACCCATCACTCTAGCGGTTGCAGATTTATTACCACTATTATCCAACAGATGGCAGTAAAGTGTCTCAAGGAAGGGATTTTTTCCTTATTCACACAAAGGTCCTAGGTATCCATCCACTCGTGGTGGCCCTGATACAAGGCCAAAGAGAAATCAGTTCTAGAGGAAATTTTATAATATACCAAATGAAAAATCACAAGGCAACTCTATCGCTGACTTTGGTGACAGTTCCTTCCCTCAGTATGGGAGTCTGGGGAAAAGGACGCAGCCAGAACCCAACCTCTCAATAGTCCCATAGTTAAAGGACTAACAACCAACAAACAAGAAAGTCAGAACCTTGAGGAAAAAGCCTGAGCCTGGGCTCAACTCTTGCTACTCTGAGCAGTGGCAGCTAAAGGCCAAAGACTGCAGCAGCAGAAGAAGGAACAGAAGAACCTGTAACCCGAGCTCGCTGCACCTTTATTTGGTACCAAGCCTTCAACCCATAATCCTAGGAATTTTCCATCCACCTGCAGAGTGCTGGGCTACTTCCCCATTGGTCCTGATGCACATGCTTACCCAGCAGCAAGCAACAGAGAGCTTCACTCCCATCCTAGGCCCGAGAGAGCAGAGCATCTCTCCGCTCTTACCTGGAAACACACTCAGTTCACTGTCTGAAAGCACATGGTCCAGGCCAAGGGATGACAAACTGTGGCCCAAGGACCAAGCTTTGTGTGGACTGCAAGCTAGCAGTGGACTTTATATTTTTCAATAATTGAAACCAAAAGAAGAAGAATACTTTGTAACACATAAAAATTCTGACATTCAAATGTCAGTGTCCATAAATAAAGTTTTATTGGGACACAGTTCCATGCAATTGTTCACATAGTACTGCCTACACCCCCAGATCTGAGTCATCGAAGCAAGACCACCTGGTCCACAAACTCCAAAATAGTGCCTATCTGACACTTCTTAGAAGTTCTCTGATCACTGGCACAGGCCGGGGGAGGCCATGGATTTTCTTGAGAAGAGCTCTGGATACAAAAACAAGCGGCCTGGCCCTGAGCCCTTCTTACAGATATGTATCTTTAGCAACTCACCTCACTCTCTAAGCCTGGGTTTCCTCATCTCTAAGTGCAGAGTCAGCAGTACCTTGGCCCCTATATCATGTGCCCAGGAATGTCAAGAATATGTAGGTGGCCCTCAAGCTTCAAACACCTATGTGAATGTTTAGCAGCATTTACCTTAGAAGGTGGATCAACCATGGAATTTTCATAGATGAGAAAGGGCCTTTGTCTCCCAGGGAGGCCTTTTAGCCCTTTCTGTCATCATTTGTCTCCCCATTTGCTGTTCAGCCTGGCCTTTGGGCAAGGTTTTGCAGGATTCACCTTTCCTTTCTCCTCCTTTGGAGTAGCTTCCCGTTGTTAGCCGGTTTACAGATGAACATTTTGTGATCTTACCAATCCCTAGATCCAAGAGATAAAACAAACATACAGAACACCCTAGATGACTACATCTGCTGTCGTGACATTCGAGTCACGAGTCATGGGAAGTTGAGAGGGGGCAAGGTGGGAGTGACTTTCATTCGACTATGTGCAAGGAAGGTTCCCTGCACTGTAATGAGTTTGCCAACATCGAGAGAGCGCTTTCATGCAGCCACATTATTTGTTTCATGTTTTCACTGGGGCTGAGCCCTGGGCCTTGTTTTGGAAGGTGACAACTGAGTATGGGATTCTACTTGAGGAGAGAATGTGGAAAAAATAAAAAGAAGTGGAAAAGTTAATAATCCGCATTGTCCAAGCAAGGGCCCTTTTGAAGAACAGTTTTGTGAGGTGTACCTGTTCACCTATATTGTAGCTCTTGTCTGTTCTATGGTGTGTGTGGCTGGCGGTCAACTAACACACAGGGAGCCTGATGTCCATGCAGCCAGCAGCTGGGGACGCAGGGCCCCATCTGGCCATAGAAAGTGCCACAGAGGGCAGAAAACCATCTGCCCTTTTTCCTACCACACTCTGCACTTGATTCCTGATGCCTTTCTTAGCTGGATGCCTTCTGAGAGGCTTCTTGATCTCCGTGCTTCCTCACTTCCCAAGAGCCGCCTCCTTTTTTGATCAAGTGCCGTGGAATTGCAGACTATAAAAGAATCTTACTATTCTCACGCTCTGTTATCGCTCTTAACCTCTTTCCTCTCTTATCTGTTTTCTCTATGGTGTCCCTTCATGTGGCTGCCCACCTAGGTACCATGCATATAATGACTGCTTGGCTGTCTCTAGGTTGGCCAACCACATAGACCTAGGTGTGGTCAAGGCAGGCTCAAGATGGAGGAGACTCAAACAAGGCTCATCATGTTGTAAAGTTTACATTGAGCTCCACTTCTGTGGGGGCCATCGTTGAGTCTGAAGTGTTTGAGGGTTAGAAAGGATTAATTTATGTTTAATGGATGGAGCAAAGACTCAGGATGAGGATATAAGGCTTTAAAAGTGATAATTCATGAACATGTGCTTGCTGGTCACTCTAGTCTGCATCATGTATGACCTTAACCAATCACATTTCATTTTCATTTGCAGAATTCAATTTCCCCAGTGAATTTCTACACTGTGGTGCAGCATGGAAAGTGGCTTAGAGAAAGCAAAGGGGAAATGGAGAGCCTGGTCAGAGGCATTTTGGTAGTTCAGGGGAGCTATGCTGCTGGTTCTGTTCAGAGTAGCCTCTTGGATCTAAGCTGACTCAACTAGCCCAAGATAACATGTTAATAAATGCAAACAAAAGGTTCCCACACCCTCTTACTTCCATATGCACTGCATACAGCTTAGCAGTGATCATTAGAAACCAATGGTGAGTGACTTGTGGCAATCACAATTCATACATTGCTAAGGAGGAAGGTGAATAGTGTGGTAGCTACTTTGGGGTCTTTGTTCTTCTCCCCTTAAGATCCCAAAAAGCTAAGGTTTTCTCTGGTCTTATTCCCAGGTAACAAGTATGAAATCAAGGTGTATACTGGTGATGTGATGGGTGCAGGGACAGATGCTGATGTTTTCATCAATATTTTTGGAGAATATGGAGACACAGGTAAGGGGGTTGAATATTTTCTTCACAAGCCATTCCTAGTACTGCATCTTAGGTAAGCTTTCTCTGACAGTCCCAGCAGAAGACAGTTTAAGCCACCTTTGAACTCCTGTGTTGACCATCTTTGTAAAGTTAATGTGCGTGTGTATGTGTGTGTGTGTGGTGTGTTTTCAGAATAAAGGAGTCTAGTTTAGGGTCTGATTAACATTGTCCTGCTAGACTATGGACAAACCCAAATCCATATCCACATCTGCAGGGAACTCATTCTCATTCACTGTCTTGATCTCCATGCCTCGGTTACTTTTCTCTCATTGCTGAAACAAAATATTGAACATCCAAAGTTAAAGGGGTCTATTTAGTTAAAGTTTAACTAAATAGTTTAGTTTAGTTAAAGGTCTATTTAGCTCACAGTTTATAGAGGTTTTGGTCCCTAACCCATTGGCTATAAGGCAGGGTAGCTTGGCAGAGGGGCATCTGAGAGAAGTTCATGGAAAGCGGAAGACTGCAAGAGCAAGCATCTGAGACAGCAGGATCTTTCGTTCCCTTGTATCTTATCCAGACCACTGGGATGAGGGCAGTGCCAAACCAAACATTCACATGTAGTCTAGTGGTTAGTAATCACACAACCTTAATCCCACCACAGCACACTCTAGATTCAGCTATCTATGACTGCATGAGCCTTTGGAGGGACATCTAGACCCAAACCACAACACTCCACAAGCTTCATGCTTGTCTGAGCTACACTTTGACTTGCAGCTAGGTCTGTTGGATTAAATGCAGTGATGTGGAGAAGACCCACAATGGAGCAGGCAGTAGAATTGGAGGTGATCTGGCAAGTGAAACAGAAACAATACAAACATGGCTGCAGTGAAGAAGTTCAGACCAGTAGAACTGAGGCAGGTGGTTCTCTCCTGCTTCTGCCAATTTAGCTGAATAATACAGGAGTCAGAAAAGCAATATGACATGTGGATTTGGGATATAATATATTAAAGAATTTTAAATGTATTACTGAGCTTGTAAGGAATAAAAAAAGAACTCTCCAGGTGCCAACAACGAAGAGGGAACTCAAAACCAAAGAATTAACTACAAATTGATGCTGGAGTTCTTAGGGGAAAGCTTTCATCCTCAACTTTGTAGAATATGGGTTTTTATGTCCATCTGGGGTCAGAAAATTAGACCTTGGCCCTGCATGAAGCAAGAGATTTGAAATTAGAACTGCACAGAAAGCTAGGAGTCCTGATGTTTCATAGCAAAATTTTCAGTTAAATAAAAAAGACCAGGGAAAAATTCACTCATCTGTATTAAAAGCTTATCCTTATAGGATCTCTAAATTTAAAAAATTGTGAGAAATTGATACCTTAGACATTTTATCTCATGTAAATCTGAGGTCTGACTTTGCAAAGTGTGATTTAGAAGCCTCTCACTCCAAATACAGTATATTGCCACTTTGGCAGTTTTCAATGCCTTTAAAGACTTGGTCAAAGTTTAGGTGAGACTGCACAAAGTTCCCAAAATGAAACATTAGAGGTAAATTTATTTTCCAAAACCACAAAACAAAATGACCTAATTCATCAGTATTAAGCATCAATCAATATAACAAACAAGATTAAGTCCTAAGAATTTCAAATAATGGAGTAATATGAGAAAGCCTATAACATCAAGTGCTCAAATCTATGAAAGACATGGAAGAAAGAATTGAAGAAAATAAGGTACCATGAAAAAACATAGCAAATTTGAAAATAAAATCAGACAGTAATATGAGCAATGATAAGTAGTTACTAAAGACAAACATGAAGTGGTTGAATTAAACAATACAACTGGAAATAGTTGAATGGAGTGTTAGTGAACTGTGAGATAAAGAGGAGCAAAATACTTATATGTAGCACAGAGAGAAAAAGAGTCACAAAACAGAAATGACAGGTCATAAAGGCGAGGAGAGACTGAAGAGAAACAGTGAATATGGACCATAGAGGAGAGAAAATATTCAAAGAGAGAATGGCTGAAACTTTTTAGGATTGAATTAAGATGTTTATCTTCAGATTAAAGTAGCAAATGAGTCATTAAACAGTATCCATAAAAACAAACGTATATTTAGATGCATTGTGGCGAAATAAAAAAAAAAAGATCTAGAAAAAGGTAGATTTGACAAATTGTCATCTGCAAAGAAAAAAATCTGATGGTTAGAAAAAAGGAAACAGAGCTGGGGATTTAGCTCAGTGATTTCGGTGCCTGTCTTGCAAGCGCAAGGGCCCAGGTTCAATCCCCAGTAACCACATACCATACTGGGTGTGGTGACTCACCCTAGCAGCAACCAGTACCACATACCACAATGCCGGGCGTGGTGGCTCACGCCTGTAATCCCAGCACTCGGGAGGCAGAGGCAGGAGGATTGTGATGTGAGTTTGAGGCTGAGCTCAGGGCCAGCCTGAACTACAAAGAGAGACCCTGTCTCCAAAAAAAATCCTAAAAAAAAAAAAAAGCCTACAAGAAAAAAGGAAACAAAGCTTATATATATAGGAAGAAGGGAGTTGTGGGGGGCAGGGGAATGGGAAAAAACAAGAATTAGGTTATATCATGTACTAGTACAAATTCTCAGTGATGATTGTGATCATAACATGCATATAAAATGTACCAATAAAATCAATTTTTTAAAAAAGCAACTAGATTGATAGCATATTCCTATAGCAACATATAATTCTATAATAGCTAGATTATCATTCTGAAATAAAGGAAAGATTAACAAATTCCCAATGTCAACAAAAAGAAATAAAGTTTACCATTGCTAGACCTATGCCTAACTTCCACTAAAGAATATTCTTTAAGGAAAGGGACGTTGTATACAGAAGAAATAAGATGTGAGAAACAAAGATGAGAAAAAGCTGATAAACCATGTAACAAATCTAAGCAAACATTGATTGTACAGAGCATAATAAAATAAGTAATATAAACATAAGAGGAAATTTGAATCTCTAGATACTTAAAATCAATAATGTATGAGGAGGAAAGTAGATTATGAGAGTTGAAATCTAAAAGGTTGCTGTCCACAGCCTATCTCTGTACCTCCAGAAGAATAAATGATTAAGTATAGATATTAATGAGTTGTGTATGAATATAAAAATTGTAAAAACAACCATCAAAACTAAAAATATTAGCATATCAATTCATAGAATGAGTAAAAGAGAGCAAAGAACCAATCCTGTAGAAGGATATGAGGAAAGTGAACCAAAGAAAATCAGTGACTCAATAAGCAAAATGAAAATGAGTGTGTCAATAACTACAATAAGTAGAATATCTTAGAAAATAGATATTTTCAGATTAGATAAAAAGAATAAAAATACAGCTAAATGTATGAATCTGAAGGTTTGATGTTAGACCAAGTGGAATAAAATATCAACAGCAGGGAAGAAGCGGCTTATGTATGTTCACATCTGCCAAACATTATGGGAGCCACTTTGTTAGAAATAATGGTATGTTGTACAGTGACAAAAAGAATAAAATAATAACTTTGAATGTATATGAATTTAACAATATAGCCCCCAAATACAGGAAACAGTTGACAAAATTATTGGAATACTGTGCATAATCATAGAGGGAGATTTTAATACAGCACCCTCAGTAGTTGATAAAGCAAGTGGATAAAAATTTAGTATAAGCTTATTTACCTAGTTAAAAAGCTTGGTCAAATGGAAGTATGTGGATTACTCCATCCAAGTCACAGAGCATACAGTATATTTTCTTCTCAAGTACTTAATGATCACACATAAAGCCACAGAACAAGTCTTAACACACTTAAATGAGTCGATAACATAAAGGACAACATTCTTTGATCATAAGGCAGCAAGATTAAAAACACTCCAATCTCCTGACACATTTAGAAGGTTAAAAGCACATTTTTAGAAAATCAATCAAGGAAAAAATTATGTTGTCAATAATATGATAGAATTTTATATCATCATCATTTGTAGTAATGTATGGGTGAGAAGTAGCAGGCAGCAACAATCACAAGTATGCATATCTCTGGTACCTGTCACATTCTAGATCATCCCTGAAGGCTCTTGGAGGACAGATTGCAGAGGTCAGAGGGATATTTACCTTGTGGCTTTGAGATCCTGCAGCTGTACTCCTGAAGAGGTCTTAGCCTCTTTCCTGAAATAGTGTCCAACAGAAATGTGACACTGAGGAATCTTGGTCTCCAGTCATCCTTACTATGCTAGATTCATACTTGGGAAGCACAAATCTCCCTACACCTAAGCATCGTTGAAAGACTGAGGTCTGAATTTTGTGATTGTCGCTAGGGGATGTAGCCTACCTTTCATCTCAGCACCCTAATATGACCAGTTGTTTTAAGGGCTTAATTTAGCCAGTTTTCACAGAGATCAGCAGTCATAAGAGATTACACCTGCAAATAAAATTCACCCAAGACATTAGACCCAGAAGTTTAGACAGTATCTACCAAACACTTTTAAAATAGTTAATCTCAATTTACTACAGTTATTTCAACAAGTACAAAAGAAGTAGTGTGCATAAGTTCATTTTATGATAAATCAGGCAGTTATACTGAGAAAGAAAAGTATATATTAGTCTCATCTATGAACAAAGCCTCCAAAATTCTAAATGTCAATGTGCTACATTTATAAATAAATACATAAACAATTTCTACTAATTTTCAAGGTTTACTCTAGAAATTCTAATTTAACACTAGCAAACCTAGTCATTAATTTATGCCAGTAACAGATTCATGGAAATAATAGAATTATATCAGAAATACGCCAGCTAGTCCTCACTTCTGTTCATCCCAATACTGAAAGTTAAAAGGCCAGAAAAAAGAAGTAAAAGATAAAGTCATTTTTAAAGTGAAAGAGCAAACTTTAATTTTTATAAAGATGACCATTTATCAAACCCAAGAGAGTTTATACACCATTAGAACCAATGAGAAAGTTTAACAGTTACTAGATAAAAGATTAATATACAAAAAATAGTACAAATAACAAGAAATTCAAACATTTAATTAAAAATGCACTATGTATGCTAGCAATTATATAGTGCCTCAGAATAGCTCTACCAAAGAGCTTTCTGGGAAAAGAATAAATTATATTGAAAAGTATAGAAGAATACATAAATAAATATATTCATGGATGAAGAAAGATATAAACTCATTAAGATGACAACATTTCCGACCTTTTTCTACAAATGCAATGCAATTTCAATCAAATTTTCAAGAAGCAATACCTTGTTGCTTAAGTTACTGTTAAAATTTGTGCAGAATCATAAAGGACCTAATATTGTCAATATAATTTTGAATAATGAAAAAATATGAGCAATATTAATAAGATGGGGATATTTACCCTGTTAGATTTAAGGAACTGTAAATCTTTAATAAATAAGGCCTTGTAATATTGATGGAAGGTTAAAAAACATAGACTAATAGAACTGAAATATCTAGAAACATACATAGAAATGGTTTTATAAATTTGACCAAAAAAATGAGATGTTTAATTACAGGCATTTTTGCCTAACCATTTGGGAGAAGATAAAATTAGATCCTTACCTTTCATTATGCACAAAAATAACTTCCAGATGGGCTAAAGACTTAAATGTAAAAAAAGCAAAACCATAAACTTTTTAGAAGAACTTTAAGAGAATGTCTTTATCTTAATTTACAGATAGTGTTTCTTTGTTTGTGCTCTTTTTTGAGGGGGGACCTTGGGAATGAACTCAGAGTCTTGGACTGAACTATATCCCTGCTCTTTTAAAAAATTTTATTAAATTTTTAAAAGTCTCACTAAATTGCTTAGTCTAGCTTTAAACATTCAATCTTCCTGTCTCAACTTCAGGACGGGGTTTCTTAAGCAAGTCACCAAAAGCACAAATAAAAATGAAAATAGTTAATAATGTTTAATAATAAAGAAAAATATCTGCATAATTGAAAAACACTATAGACAAATAAAAGAATGGAAGGAATAAAGAAGGAACATTACAAAAAGAGATAGATAAGGACTGAATATATTCAGTCTCTCCAAGTAAGTAAGGGAAATGCAAATGAAAACCATAGAGGTATCACTCTATGCACATAAATAAAAATTAGCAAGTATGTATGTTAATAGTGATTATGAGCAATGGGCATCCTCAGGCACAACTGGTAGAAATTAATGTAGTATGTTGCCCTCATTTTGGAGGGCATTTGGGTATACTTAACAAACTGAAGATGAGCACACTCCAGGACCCATCACCTCTGCTTACAGCTATCAACTCAGAGCAGTTCTCACATATGTGCAGAAGCAGGAATCCACAAAGGAATTCATTTTCATGCTATTTACAAAGGCAAAATGAAACAACCTAAATGTCCAATGGTAGAGAAATGATTATTGCTTTCTTTACTCAATGACCATGATATGGCAGTTGGATGAATGAGCTAAAGATTGGCATCAATGGAATAAGCTCAAGTGGATAATATTAAGGGGAGAAAAGCAACTTGCACAAAGGTGTGAGGTCACGATAAAGGGCAGCACCCCAGCAGCAGCAACACTGTGATGTTCCCTGCCATGCCCTAGCACTCCCCAGTGATCCCTGGGCATTAATGCAATGACTTCACAGGACTCTTAGGAGGCAGCACTATCAGCATCCCTACTGTGCAGATGAGAAAACAGAGGTAGTGAGTTGTGCACTTTATTGTCATTTATGTGAAACTCTGAAACACAGTGCAAGATACAGCACAAAGTACTGTATCTTCCTTATAGAATCAAACATGTGCAAACAAAAATTCAGGGGACTAGAATGCACCAAGTTGAGGTAAGTGTTTATTTTGGGATGAGAACAGGTGGGAGGCCTTAGACATATGTGTCATGACATTTCCTTAAGAAAGAGAAAGGACTGTGGCAACTAGACAAAATATTAACATCTATTATGCCTCTTACATCTGGGTGTTGGATACATGAACACCTGGTACTGCTTTCTATTATTTTATATGTGTTTGAACTGTCACAATGTACAATTTAGAAATAGTTTAAAGAATCAGATTTAACAAAGAATAGTCTAAGCAAAACAGTTAGTGCTTAATGGGATTGTAAGGACTAACCTGACTAATATATACATAATCATGTAAACATGATAATCAAAAATTGCAGGGCAGAAAGAACAGATTAAAATTAGAGTCCAAGGGCCGGGGAGTTAGCTCAGTGGTTCCGGCGCCTGTCTCCCAAGCGCAAGGACCCGGGTTCGATTCCCCGGTAACCACATAACAATACTGGGTGTGGAGACCCACACCCAGCAGCAACCAGTACCACATACCACAGTGCTGGGCGTGGTGGCTCATGCCTGTAATCCCAGCACTCGGGAGGCAGAGGCAGGAGGATTGTGATGTGAGTTTGAGGCTGAGCTCAGGGCCAGCCTGAACTACAAAGTGAGACCCTGTCTCCAAAAACCTAAAAAAAAAAAAAAAAATAGAGTCCAAAAAGTTGGACTCTTATTCATGTGACTTTTGGCAAGTTACTTAATTTTTCTGTTTCTTCAATTTCTTCATTTGCAAAACAGAGGTACTAGTACATCCTTTTTGGATTGTGGTGAGAAATAAGTGGGGAAAAAAATCCATTTTAAACAATCAGCAGCAGCTAAGAATAGTCATCATCACTATTTTCTGAAAAGGAGTCAGCTTTAAGGAAGTCGGGGTCCCGACCACAACTGCTACACCAACTACCGCGGTCATTTTTTTGATTCAGAACAAATAGCAATCAAAAGTAAAGCCAGGTCTTCAAGTCTAGAGATGGGGGAACAAATCGCTGTACTGAAATGAGGACTCAGAAGAACCAGAAGCCCAGCTGAGGGACTGGGGTAAGAGCCACCCAGGAGGCAAACCTCAGCCTTGCCAGAGGCTGGAGGGACCTATGGAGCCCTTAGATGTCAGCAGGAAGCTGCCCTTGACTTTGCAAGAGCTTTCTGTGGGTGGACAATTAAGGCTTCAAGTGGATTCTTTCTTCTCTTCTGGTCTTTTTCTGACCTTTTTTTTTTTTTTGCATCTGTGTGTACAGGGGAGCGTAGGCTGGAAAACGAAAAGGACAATTTTGAAAAGGGAGCTGAAGACAAGTTTATGCTGGATGCGCCAGATCTGGGACAGCTGATCAAGATCAATGTGGGCCACAACAACAAAGGAGGGTCTGCCGGTTGGTTCCTGTCAAAGGTGGGCCAGGAAGGGGGACTTCTGGCTCTTCAGAGGACATACCCCAGTCCACCAGCCCTCTTGAGGTCTATCTGCCTCCTCTCTGCTGCCCAAGCCCCTGGTCAGGCATGCTGTCCTCCTGACAACCTCTGAGACTTCATGCATGTTGACACCTTCCTAGAAAGCCCAGTTCTCCTCTGACCCAACAAAACCCTTGTCACCCTCATGGCTCCATCCTGAAATCTTCTCTGATTTTGGCCCATCCCTTGGCTCTCCAGTTGCTGTGTGTGCATGTCTCTGTGTGTGAGTGTATGTGCATGCGTGTGCTTGTGTGTGTGTGTGTATACATGTGTGTGTGTGCACACACACGTGCAGTTCCTTCCTCTGTGCAGATCAGATGGCTGCTCAATCAGGTTGTGTGGAATCGGTGGAAGTTACTCCTATGCTGAGAGGGAGGGCTGCTGCATCACAGCTGGCT
The DNA here is from genome assembly GCA_004026965.1 of Petromus typicus. NCBI lineage: Eukaryota > Metazoa > Chordata > Mammalia > Rodentia > Petromuridae > Petromus > Petromus typicus. Next base: position 58,640 of record PVIR01004092.1, read on the forward strand.
CTCCATACTGATCCAAACCCACTGACTCGGAGACAGACACCATATGTTCAGGCAGATGCCGGGGGGTGGGGTGTGTGTGGCCCGGGCTCATTTGGATGTGTCTGGGAGCCATCTGGGAAGAACATGGAGGAAATGACCCCTGATTGACAGCTTCATTTTTTCCTTTCTTCAGGGGCATTTTCCTTCCTGGCTTGTAATGGTGTCTCCCAGCCACCACGTAATATAATTGGCGCCACCATGGCAGGCCTTCTACTCTGGCATTAGGCTCACCTGCAGGAACCCAGCTCATCACCCAGTTTCCCTCTCACCTCTCAGAAAGCCAGCTCTGCCTGTGGGCTCATTGGCAAGGGGAGAATGTTCCTTCAGGAAAGCAAGTTGGCTTTTGCTTTTTATTAGGTCACTGTGGATGTGCACGCGTGCGAACACACACACACATGCACACATACTCACCAGGTGTGTGCTTTTGTTACTGATCATAAAGAGTGCTTCTATCTTTCCCAGTCTTATGTTATTTTACACTGGAGTCTCCCTGGCACATATTGGGAGTCTCCCTACCCAGTTGCTTAGTGCATGCTGGAAAACACATTTAGTCTCATTGAGCACGTTCACACGGAAGTCCTCTCAGGAAGCTGCACTGAGAGCCAGTTCTCTTTGCAGTTTCCTGACCTGATCACCTGATTTGAGGATTCTCTCTGCCTGATTTGGAGCAGCAATTCCCCTGGCATCGATTCTGCTTCTCACTAGTAAGATCAGAAGCCCAACCTTCAGCGAATGAGGAAAGTGACCATCTTGTCCCAGTTTACAAATCTTGGCTTCCAGTTCTGGGATCACAGGGCACACTCTGCCACATTCCTTGGTCCAATTTCCAAAATGCCACAAGGCAGTGCAGGGAACTGTAGCTCTGGAACTCATAGTACAGAGCAAGTGCCAGTCATGCAAGTATGGCTTTTCAAGGCTTTCCCAGCAACAGCTGTGTCCTGTGAACAGTTGTCCTTAACCCATGAGGGGACCAGAATCTATTGTTCAGACACACTCAAGTGATTGGAGGGGTTGGATTAGATGGCCAGGTGCACCCTCGATGACACCACATTCCTTCCTCTCTTCTTCCTAGATTGTCATTGAAGATATTGGGAATAAAAGGAAATATGACTTCCCACTGAACCGCTGGCTGGCCTTGGATGAAGATGATGGAAAAATACAAAGGGATATCTTAGTGGGTGGAGCTGAGACCACAGGTAGATGGAGAGAGGGCAGGCCCCAGGGGCTAATGCTGTACTTTCTAGCTGAGGGCCAGGGTTCACGCTGTGAGTCTAGGGGCCTGTGCACAAGCAGAAGTTGGGAGAGTGTGCAGACAGCACCCTTCCTGCTCCTGAGAATGAACTGTTTCTCCGGGCTTTAGTCAGGGCCCCACTGATGCCAGAGGAGCAGGGGTGAGAGCCCTGAGTGGATACTACCTTACCAGCACAGAGGAAGCTGTCCATAAGAGAAAGCCAGAATTTGAACATCTAGGGTGTGGACATGTGAAGGTGTGGATTTATTCTTAACTCTCCCTAATATCATGTGATTTCTACATTTCAGGCCTTCTGCTTGGCTGTTGGCCTACTTACTTCCCTTCAGTCCTCACAAGCACTCCACAATGTAGGTGTTGTATGTCCCTATTTCATAGGTAAAGAAACCAAGGCACACAGAAGTTAAGAACGCTATGGAAATGCATACAGCTGGTAAATGATAGGTTTAGTATTTGGCCTGCCTTCTAAAGTACCCTCCATGAGTTTCACAGAGACTCTCCAACTCTCAGTATGGCTGCAGTAATCATGGTGGTTTCTGGAAAATCTATATTGTGCCCATGTGAGAATTTGCTGTACTGAGAAACCTTCCATGCCTTACTTTTGCATTCAGTGCATCTAAGTTCTATAGAGTTATATATAAATGGGCCTACAACTTGCTCCAGTTTACCTCAGAGTAGAACATCCCAGCACCTTTTCTTCGCCACTTTCACAGCCCCTTTCTGTCCCTGACTGCATTGGCAAAACTTCCCATTTCCCCCTCTGCTCACACATTTCCCCACCACCACCTGGTCCACACACCTTTCCTCTCTCCTGGCCCCGCCCGTGCTCCTACCTTTTTGCTGTCTTTGTTCTTGAAACTGCTTTCCGTGCTGCCTGTCGTTTTTGTTTCTTCTGCTTCTCAGTTTCTTCCTCGGTCACTTCCTCTAAGCCCTCCCTGGCCTCCTGAGAAGGTGTCCTTTCCCTCCTTTTGTCTGCGCTCAGGGGCCAGGCCTTTGCTGCTGCTGTTCCAGACAGTCAAAGCTCCTCTGTTTTGGCAGTTTCCATCCTTATGCTTGTGGCACATTGGCCCACTGGCTCATTGAGCCAGTCTCATTGAGCACGTTCACACGGAAGTCCTCTCAGGAAGCTGCACTGAGAGCCAGTTCTCTTTGCAGTTTCCTGACCTGATCACCTGATTTGAGGATTCTCTCTGCCTGATTTGGAGCAGCAATTCCCCTTGCATCGATTCTGCTTCTCACTAATAAGATCAGAAGCCCAACCTTCAGCGAATGAGGAAAGTAACTGGAAGCTCATTGTGAGGAGCCACAAATCACTGAAAAGAAAGTTTACACCTTTAAAATACACACTAGGATAGATTTACTGTATAATTACATGTCTCCCGTTAAGGAAGGAAGAAGAAAAATGACAGCAGCTGGGAAATGATCATAACCCAGAGGATAGAGGAATAGTTGGTGTGAGGACGCCATCTGTCCACATGCCTCGGGAAAATAAATCTTGAGACCTGCTTGTGTAGAGCAGTGGCCTTTTCTGTTTATTTCCGTGTGCTCCAAAGACCTGGTATCTGCTAAACATTCAGTAAATATTTGTTGAACCAAAGAAGGTGTGAATGAATAACACATCTGTGAAATTGGTGCTCTGTCTTCCAAAGACACTTGGGATTTTTATTTCTCTGAGATCATGAGATGAAGGTAAGGGGAAGGTCGCAGAAAGGATGGTGGGAAAGATCAGCAAGGCCTAAAATGCAGTTGCTCTAGACCTCAGTGCAGAATGAATGAATCCAGGCCAGACTTAGCAACATTCCTCAGCTGAGTGTTTGCTTTTGGTGTTTTCTTTTATTCTGTCCCATGTAGAAGTTTAATCCTTTTTAAATGGCTTTTCCTTAGAATTTTGTGTCATCGTCACATAACTTGACTAACCAAAAGCCAGTGTGGCCCAGCCTACAGTATGTTCTCTCCCTTGGTCCTCCCACGGTCACCAACCAGCCACATAGAAGGACAGGAGAGCTCGCTCTCAGCTTATGTTTCTAAGTTATCAGAGAGCTAAATGAATTGGACAGCACTGGATATAAATCTCCATTAATGGAGTTGACTGTCATAATTAGATTAGACATAACAGAATTCATCTTGCAGCTATTAATAATGTACACATGGTAATTAACATTAATAAAAAGAACTATTCTTAGTCAGTCCAAGTTCCTCCTTTCTGTCAGCTTCCTGTAATCAGACTGGCAGTCTCTGGCAATAATAGACACAGTTTGTTCTCGAACTAACAAGATACAGACATATAAAACTCTGAACAGATGAAATAAGGTCAGGAGGGACATTGGATGGGGGTCTGATGTGGAGGAGGACATGAGGGGGGAAGAGCATGGATAGTTAGAGGAAGAGTTTCGGGATTCTCTGCCCATGAGCAGGAGGGATGCAGCTCACACTGAATTCTTTCTTCCTCACTTCCTCACCAGCTATCACCTACATCGTCACTGTCTTCACTGGGGACATGCGAGGAGCTGGGACCAAATCCAAAATCTATTTGGTTATGTATGGAGCCAGAGGGAAAAAGAACAGTGGGAAGATCTTCCTGGAAGGCGGCGTGTTTGACCGGGGCCGCACAGACATCTTCCACATTGAGCTGGCCGTCCTCCTCAGCCCTCTGAGCCGAGTCTCCATTGGGCATGGAAATGTGGGTGTCAACAGAGGCTGGTACTGTGAGAAGGTGAGCAATGCTTTGACAGCGACCTGTCCCGAGTCAGCCCCTCTTTAACCTGGGAGTACGAACTCTGACCTGAATCCTACTTCCTGCTTCTTTCAGACCAGTCACAGAGCACAGGGCACCCCTTCCTTGGCCACTGTGGTCCTTGTGGGCAGTAACACACCCACCCCTCTTGTCTTGCAGATGAACAGGAATGCAAATCTCTTCTCCAAACCTGGGTAGCTTAGTGGAACAAGCCATTTTCACTTGGCTTTATGCACTAGAGATTCATCCAAACCATAACAATATTATGTTACCCCACTCACGAATATATCTTCTTCCCTGCTCTAATGTACCCCATTCTATGAGTCATTTACAATCTATGTGTCTGTTGAAGAACATTGTGATTGTTTTTTACTCCTATAACAATGCTGCTATGAATTTCTTGTACTTGTGTGCAAAGGCTTCACAAGAAGGGATTTCTAGGTCACAGGGCAAATGAATTTTTAGCCTTGCAGTAAAGTTTTTATTTCCAAACTATCCTAGAGTATTTTCCAAAGTGGTCACACCATCTTGTCAGCTGTGTCAGAGGCATTTTGTTTTGTAAATCCTTGTTATCTGAATATGTAATCTTTACAAATGGATTTAAATGTGGTTTAAGTTTTTGTTCTCATGAATACCACTGAGGCTGAACATCTTTTCAATTATTTTTTGGCCATTTATGCTTCCTTTTATGTAAACTACTTGATCATATCTTTTTCTGATTTTTCTACTGTCTGACCTATTGTTGAATTTATTTTTAGGAGTTATTTATTTAATTTAGAGATTAAATCTTTATTGATAACACATGATCAAAATATCTTCTTTTTTGCAGGGAGCACCATAGATTGAACTCAGGACCTTGTGCTTGTGAGGTAATTGCAGCACCACTGAGCTAAATTCTTGGCCCTCAGATATCTTCTTATAGTTTTTTAGAACACTCTTTGAGGAGTTTATCAATCTTTTCCTTTATGTTTATTACTTTTTGTATTGCCGAAAGAAATATAGTTATTCAAAAGCTATAAAATATTCTCATATCCTCTTTGGCAAAGTTTTAAAATTCCCTTTTATAGCTTTACCGGGAATTTCTTTTTTTGTGGTAGGAATCCAATTTTATTTTTTTCCATGCAGATATCCAAATGTTCCAATAACATTTATTACAGGGCTTTTAAAACACAAGTAAAGAAATCACTGGAGATTCTTTAAAAAAGATCCTGTGCTGGGGATTTTAGCTCAGTGGTGCTGCACTTGCCTTGCAAGTGTAAGGTCCTGAATTCAATCCTCAGCAACACACACACACACACACACACACACACACACATCCCTAAGTATCAACCTATACCTACTGAGTCAAATTTTCAGGAAATTTGTACGTTAAATAAATTCTTAGATATTTCTAAGATCAAGAAGCCAGGGAAACATTGATTTGCAAAATAGTAATTCTTGCCCACCATTCTGGAATTATGCACTAATTATGCCCTTTACTGTAAGTCTGTAATACTTTTTTTTTTTTTTTGAGACAGGGTCTCATTTTTTGTAGGTCAGGCTGGCCCTGAGCTCAGCTTTGAACTCACAGCAACCTCCTGCCTCTGCCTTCTGAGTGCTGGGATTATAGGTGTGAGCCATGCCTGGCACTGTGGTATATGGTTCTGATTACTGGTGGGCGTGAGTGTCCATGCCCAACATTGTAACACTTACTGATTTACTTTATTTCTGCAATAATACAACTCTGACCATATTCATTTCATGTCTTCATACTAAGCTTTCTTGTCTGCTAGGGCAAGCTGGCTCACCATATTCTTCTTTGAGACCGTGTTCACTATTCATGACTATTTACCCTTCCGTGGAAAGTTTAGAATTTTCTTGGCAAATTCATGAAAAACTATGTAGAATAGAGTTCAATTGAATCAACAGATCCATTTGGAAGAACTAACATCTTTAATGTATCAACTATCCCTATCTCTGTACATGGTATACTTCTTAAAGTTTGTATCTTCTTGAATGTTTTTCAATATTAGCTTTACATTTTTCCACATAGAAGTGTTGCATATCTTTATTAGATATATTTATAGAGACCTTTGAACTTTGGTTGCTGTTAAATTGGTAAATGTTTAAGTATTACATTTCCTAACCATTGCTGCTAATGTGTAGAGTCTTTTTTTACCTTGAGTTTGTATATAACCATCTTACTAAACTCTGTTACTAATTTTGATGATTTTTCTCTAGATATTTTGAGGGTTTTCTTTGTTAGCAATCCTAGTTTTAAAAAGTTGTTTGGTCACATGGTTTAAGACCTAAATGTTTGAAGTTAATAGCAATCATCTTTTTTGTTTCTGTTTTCCTTCTTTCTTTATTTCATTTAAAAAAAAATTTGGTGGCAGTATTGAGGATTGAACTCAGGGCCTTGACACTGAACTATGTCCCTAGCCCTTTTACATTGTTTTGTTTTGTTTGAGAAGAGATGGTGTCTAACTAAGTTGTTGAACCATCCAGGCTGGGCTCAGCCTTCCAGACTGCTGATACTGTAGGCGTATACCACCGTGTTTCTGATTTGTGTGTGTTTGTGTGTATGTATGTGTGTGTGTTATTGGCTATTGAACTATGCATCTCATGTATGCTAAGTCTGCACTCTACATTTAAGTTATACTCCATCTTTGCTCTTAAAGTGTGCTTTTAAAGGAACTGCTTTTAATTAATTAGTTAGGTTGGGTAGACATTATTAGATTAAGTATTTCTGTATTGTTAAGAGTTTTCATTATGAATTAGTATTGGATTCTAGCTAATGCTTTTTCTGTGTTTAGTGAGATAGTCAGATGGTCTTTCTCTTTCATTTGTTAATTTGATGCATTGCGTGACTGCATTTTCCTTTTTATAATGAACATATATAAGTTGTATAAATGAATGGGTCTTTCTGTGACATTTCCCAAATGCATATAGGGGTACTGGTCATGTCTGCCTCTCACCCCCACCTTCCTCCAATCTCCTCCTCAGTCCGTGGCAGTCACTCTTCTACTTTCAGATAATCCTTGTGTGTCACTTAGGAGGGAAAACATGTGATATGTGTCTGGGTTATTTTGTTCAACATGCTGTGCAATGCATTTTCCAGAAAATCACAGGATTTAATTCTTTTTATTGGCTAAATAATATTTCACTGAAAATGTATGCCATATTTTCATTATTCATTCACCTGATAATGGACACCTTGGCTGATCCCAAATCTTGGCTTTTGTGAATAGTGCTACAGTAAACATGGGTAGTCAGGTGTCTCTTTTATTTGTTGTGCTTATTTCCTTAAGATACATACTCAGGAGTGATGCAGCTGGGTTATATCATGGTGCTATTTTTAAGGAAACCTTATAGCATTTTCCATAGTGACTGTACAAGTTTGCATCGCCATCAGTAATATATAATGATTTCTTTTTTTACATCTTCACTGGCATGTTATTTTTCATAGTAGCCATTCTAATTGGAATGAGATGAAATCTCCATATAGTTTTGATTGACATGTCCCTGATAGCTAAAGATGATGAGCATTTTTTCATATTTTGATTGGCCAGTTGTACTTTTTAAATTAATATATATTAGCAATAAAGTAAAGTGATGTTCATTTTGGAGAATTGGTGCATACATATAATATAACTTGATCATTTTCAATACCTTCACTCTCTCCCTTATCTCTCCTCCCACATATCCAGAAGTTTGCCTTCTTGTTTCCTACCATCTCTATTATTTATACAATTATTTATGTTTTAGTTTTTGCATATGAGAGAAAACATGTAGTATTTAACTTTCTTTGTCTACTTATTTCATTTAGCATATGGTCTCAAGTTCCATCCATTTTCCTGAAAATGACAATTTCATTCTTTTTTTTTTTTTTTTGGAGACAGGGTCTTGCTTTGTGGTTCAGGCTGGCCTTGAGCCCACTATATAGCCCAGGAAAGCCTCAAACTCACAGGAATCTTCCTGCCTCTGCCTCCTGAGTGCTGGAATTACAGGCCTGAGCCATCACGCCTGGCATTGTGGTATGTGGTACTGATTGCTGATGGACATATGTCACCATGCCCGGCATTGTGTATGTAGTTACTGGGGATCTAACTTGGGAACGTGCATTTGTGAGACAGATGCTGGAACCACTGAGCTAAATCCTTGGCCCAACAATTTTATTCTTTTTATGGATGAATAACACTCTCCTGTGTATATACACCACTGCCTGTGTGTGTGTGTGTGTGTGTGTGTGTGTGTGTGTGTGTGTGTGTTTGTGTGTGTGTGTGTGTGTGGTGTCAGGAATCAAACTCAGGACCTTGTGCTTACCAGTTGAGCTTAATCCCTAGCCCACATTTTTCCATCCATTTATCTACTGGTGAGCATCAAGGCTGCTTCCAGAGCTTAACTATTGTGAATTATGCTGTTACAAACATGAGTACGCCTATATAACTTGGATATGATGTCTTTAATTCTTCAGGGAATATACCCAAGGGAGCTGTAATTGTGTCAAATGGCACTTTTATGTTCAGCCTTCTGAGGCATCTCCATACTGACTTGCACAGTGACTGTACTAGTTTACATTAACACTGACAATGTTAAGGGTTTTGTACATATTCTTTCGAAAAGGCTCTGTTTCGGTCATTTGCCCATTTTGACTGAATTACTTTTTTGCTGTTAAGTTTTTTGAGGTCTTTATATATCCCAGGTATTAATCTAATGGCAGATAAATGCCAGGTAAACACTTTCTCTCATTGTCTCTTCTCTCTGTTGATTGTTTCCTTAGCTTTGCAGGTGCTTTTTAATTTGATGTAATCTCATTTGTTTGTTCTTATTTTCGTTTCCTGATTTATTGGAGTTCTATCAAGGACATTGTTTCTAGAGCCAATATCTTGAAGTTGTTTTCTTGGCTTGTTTTATTTCCGTTTCAAAATTACAGGTATTATATTAAAGCCATTGATAACTTGGTGCTTAATTTTGTATCCAGTGAGAGATAAGGACCTGGTTTCAATCTCCTACATGTGGATGTCCAGTTCTTCACCACTATTGTTGAAGAGGCTGTCTTTTCTACACTGTATATTTTTGGCACCTATGTGTGACTGCATTTTCTAATGGATAATCAAAACTGTGTGTCTTTTATAGGCCTAATTTGGGGGATAATCAATTATAATTCTATATGTTTTTAGAAATTTTCTCCTTCCTGAAAGTACATCCTTTACAAATTTCTTTGATATAGGTCTGTTGTTGGTAAACTGTGTTTTTGCTCATTTGAAGAATACTTATAGTTCATCTTCATTCTTGAAAGATAATTTTAAGATACAGAATTCCATATTAAGTCTCCTCTCTCCCAATATTTTCTGGTTTCTGTTAATCTAATTATCTGTCTTTTCTCTCCTGATGCTCTGAAAATCTTCTTTTTGCCTCGGCACTCAGATACTTCTCTTCAATATGTCTATGTGAACACATCATGCCATCTGCCTATAATCAGGCTCTGGGAACTAATTCTTAGGGAGAGGCTATTGTTACTTCCTGTCTGGAGCAAAGGCAAAGAAAACAAGCTTCCTTCGCAGGAAGGAAATGCATCCTACATTTTGGGTGAGGAAGCAGTTTCGTGAAGAGTTCATGCTAATTCAGGGTTTTCCAGCTTAGATCCTGAAGTCTGCAAGCCCCATGTCCCGATCTCCTGCCACTTCATATGGCTGTTACTTTCCTGGTCTTTGAGTGCTTGGGTTGTCTTTTGTTTCAGGACAGTACAAATTTTTATCACTCGTACTTTCCCATTTTCTGAGTCTCTGAGCATTCTGAATCTTACATCTTCTTTGTAAAGCCCGGACACCTCAGCACTGGAGAGTGTACAAAGGCATATTTCCTATTGTGTACCTTGTGTGTAAGGTGTCATGTAGTGGTAATGGCTTTTCAGACTCTCTGCTTTTCCAGAATAGCTAGTTTAAAAGCAGAACTTTGGGTAAATATTTAAAAGTACTTATAATACTTAAACTTTTACCTTTTTTAAAGTGTGGTTGGATGGTTACAACCATATGTTCAGGGGAACCAGAATGTGTAAGAAGGGGTAAATCTTCAGAATTTTGCTGCCTTGTCAAAAAACACAGGTAGCAATTAGAATTCAAGAATAAACTAGGAGGATGTAACTGCAGGATTTGTTCAGAGAGGAGAAAGACTTGTAAATAAATTGTTGGTACTTAAACATTTTTTTAAGTTTTTTTGAGACAGGGTCTCACTTTGTAGTTCAGGTTGGCCCTGAGCTCAGCCTCAAACTCACATCACAGCAATCCTCCTACCTCTGCCTCCCAAGTTGCTGGGATTAAAGGTGTGAGCCATCATGCCCGGCACTGTGGAATGTGATGGTGATTGCTGTTGAGTGTGAATCTCCATGCCCAGTATCATATGTGGTTGCCGGGGAATCGAACCCAGGCCCTTGCGCTTGCAAGACAGGCACCGGAACCACTGAGCTAAATCCCCGGCTGGGTATTTATACTTTTGTGGCTTCCATATTACCCTGCATGACTGTCCTCCAACTGTGCCTCAGACTAGTTGTAACACTGAATATGTGGCCACAGAGAATCTTTAGCATGAAATGAATGATAGATTCCAGTGGACACCAGCCATAGATATTCTGAGATTTTTTTTTTTAATTAGTCGATGAAAAACCCTCCACTGAAATTAGGGCCTTGAGCATTTATATTTCTGGTTCTGTAACTATCTGTGCCAATTGGGATACTTTCCTTTCCTTTCTGGCCTTCAGCTTTCCTATCTGTTGAGTGAATGCTGGCCTGTGTTATATTAATTGCTAGTAAGTTGATAAAATGTTGAAGGGAGTTATTTCCTGTTGTTTTGCCACCAAATATCTACAGAGAGAGTGTTTCTCTGCCAGTTTGAAGGGGACACACTTCTTCCTCCATCTTAGCTCCTCTTCTCTTAGTGCTTCTCATAAGCTAAAATTCAGGCTGATGGTCAGATAATGCACATTAGGTGATTTCTCAGAGATAACTGGGTCCTTGGAAGGGCAACAGTTCAGTTAAGGAAGTGACAGTCAATCTTGGTCATTGTAAACAACTAACAGTGGAGATATCTATCATAGCAGTGCTTAGTCAAAATGGTTTACTTGTTAGAGAGTCAGATTAGTCTTCAAGTTAAAAAGGTAAAGCATGGGGCCGGGGAGTTAGCTCAGTGGTTCCAGCACCTGTCTTGCAAGTGCAAGGGCCTGGATTCGATTTCCCAGCAACCACATACGATATTGGATGTGGAGACTCACCCCAGCAGCAATCAGTACCACATACCACACTGCTGGGCGTGGTGGCTCATGCCTATAATCCCAGCACTTCGGAGGCAGAGACAGGAGGATTGCTGTGATGTGAGTTTGAGGCTGAGCTCAGGGCCAGCCTGAACTACAAAGCGAGACCCTGTCTCAAAAAATAAATAAATAAATAAATAAAATAAAATAAAATAAAAGGTAAAGCTTGAAATTAAATTGAGTAGAATGAACAGTCAAAATTTCTCTCTAGAGAGAGGAAGCTATGGTGTGCCAGGAAGGTCCTTTTGAACAGCTGTAATATGAGTCACCTGGGCCCAGCAACTTTTGTGCTCTAAATCCATGACTTGAGAATGTGAGTACTGACAGGGAAAGAAATGGAGAAGAAATGGAGGAAGGGTTGAATGAAGATCAGGTCTAGAAGAAGGCAATTTTTGTATTAAAATTCCAGATATTAATTAGGTTTCATGTGATTTACCTTTTTTCTACAAAAGAATTATAAGGATTTAATTTATTATTCTAGTTCATTTGGCTCAGATTAAGATTTTATGCTGTGCATAAGGAAATGTGTTCAAAGAAGGTGTTATATAGAGATGAAAAGTTTGAGATCTGAGTAAGTTGGAGGATGGATGACATCTGCTCTGGAAAATTTCTTGGAGGTTATTTCTTCATATAAAATCTACTGAGCCAGGTAACAAATATATCATTTTTTAAGAGTCCTAATACAGATGCCCCTTCCTGTGGGAATGAACAGTTCTCACCAGGGTACCCAACACAGGAGACACCTGTGTCTGCCCTCCCAGGTGGTCATTCTGTGCCCCTTCACTGGCATTCAGCAGACCTTCCCCTGCAGCAACTGGCTGGATGAGAAGAAAGTGGACGGGCTCATTGAGAGGCAGCTCTACGAGATGGTGTCTCTGAGGAAGAAGCGGCTGAAAAGTAAGTACGAAGGACACAGGATCTCGGGCCCCTTGAGCAGACCAGCAAAGGTAGAATGTCAGACCACGGAGGAAAAAAGTGGGAGCTGTCCACTCCTGCTTCTCAGTTGTCCTCCAAAAAGAAGGGGAGAGAACTCTCAGGGAACTCAGTTCTTCAAGGTCCAGCCCCACGTGGTTATATGGCTGGCAGTATGGCTGGCAACAAGGTTGACTGCCATGTCCCCAAACTGAAGACACTGCTGTGATGAATTGGAAGTAAGCAGTGATTCACCAAAGTGCACTCTGCACATGGAGCCGGTACTTCACTCCACTGACTGTGTAGAAGAAGCTTTCTTTTTGGGGGTGATCAAACTTGGGACTTTGTACTTACAAGGCAGGCACCAGAACCACTGAGCTAAATCCCTGGCCCTTACTCAATTTAGAATATTAATTGGCTGTAGCTATTAAATGGAATATTAAGGCACCTTACCTTGAATACAAAGGTTTCTACGTTTGGCACTTTGATAACGGGTTTCTAAGAAGGGCCAACACTTGCGTATAATGAGCCCTTCAGTCCTGGTCATTCTTGATTGTTTCCATTGATAACGTGAAAATCTATTTGCTTCTTGAAATTTACCTTGCAACTCATCCTGCCTGATAGAATTTCCTTGGTCTTTGTGGGTCTGGACAACTGACCTGAAGAAAGCTGGTACCAACTCTCCCATCTTCATCCAGATTTATGGGCAGAAGGGGCGGACAGATGAAATCCTCCTGAACCCCAACAGCAAGTGGTTCAAACCGGGCATAATTGAGAAGTTCAGGGTAGGAGGAAATGTGATGGGGTGGGAGGGAGAAGGTGGAAGTGATGTAACGGGAGTTCGTTATGGGGAGTCTGGTTTCCTAAGCCAGGGTGTGGGCCAACTTTGAAGACAAAAAGGTACCATGGAGATGTTAGGCTCCTACAAGGAAGACAGATTTGATGATTTATACAGAATGCATTGAAAGGGATGCAGTTTCGACTTGAACATTCAACACCAATGAATAGTGTAGAATCAAGCCTGAGGGAAGAAGCCACGGAAGAATGGTTCACCTGTGTGCCTCAGAGACTCTGGGCACAGGTGGTGTTAGACTGGCTGCTCTGGATGGAATTAGAGAAAAAGGACTACATTTTAGGGAAAGTATTAATTTTAGAGCATTTGAAAGAAATTCAGCTTTAAGACTTTCCAGTGTGTGCGTAACTAGAGCAGGCCTCTTTTCCCATAGAAGTGCTGCTTTGACCTTTAGATAGGAATATTTGGTAATTTCCTGTCGCCTTCTCGGAGCACCCCATTGGCCCTCTGTTCTACCCCTCAGGTCATTGCTCTTTATGTGTTTGTATTCCCTGCCAGATCTGAGCGCCCAGGGAAAGGCCATGGCTGCTCTATTGATCTTTTTGTCTGTTCTGTGCCCAGAAGAGTCCTGGGGCTGTGGGCCTGTGCTAATTTTCAGGGCTGTCATGCAGACATTGTCACTGGAAGTTTATTGCTCAGAAGATCTTCTCTAGGCTTCATCCCACTGTAGGTCAGTTATTTTTGTTCAGTTTTGCCTAGACTGAACCCTAGCTCCACTGGCTGTCTTGTGCCTGTGTTCCAACGGCTGTCAGGAAGATGAGATAATAGGGTGTGTGGGTGGCTTCAGGCAAACTCACCCTTGTGATGAGGAAGCAGTCCAGTCCAGGCAGCCTCCTGGCTCTGTCAGGTGTGAGAGTAAATGTGTTCCCTTCTTATTTCTTGTCGTAGATTGAGCTCCCAGATCTGGGCAGATTTTATAAGATTCGAGCATGGCATGATAGAAGAAATCCTGGTTCTGGATGGCATTTAGAAAGGGTGAGACGCACGACTGTGGGGGTTGAAAGACCAGAATTGGCCTTTTTTAAATGACTGTGTCACATGAATTTATTTTGTATTTATTGTGAATGGAAGTGAGGATGGATGGATGTGGGCCATAGATCCTTCCTAGTTCAGAAAAGCCTTCCCAAATAGACTGCTGAAAGCACTCAGTTGTTCATGAAGCATGAATTTTGCCTCCAACACCTGGGTGTTAGGCGCATGTGGTCACTAGGAGATTGGGGGGAGAATTATTAATCTGGCCTTCTGCCTTCCACAAGGGTCATCTCCAGAATGAGCCCCCTGGAGATGAGATAGCAGAGTGAGGGCTGTAGGGCATGGCTGAAGACCCCTACTACACTCATCTGCATTTCAGATGACCCTGATGAACACGCTGAATAAGGACAAGTATAACTTCAATTGCAACCGCTGGCTGGATGCCAATGAGGATGACAATGAGATCGTGAGGGAAATGACGGCAGAGGGCCCAACAGTGCGGAGGATAATGGGCAGTAAGTACCGACTAGCTTTCCACCCCGTGGGAGGCAGTGGAACTCCCATTTCGCACGGCCATGGGGCCATGGGCTGTGCATCATCAGGCCTCCTCTGAGTGCCAATGTGGATCCAGAAGGCAGCCTTGAGAGTGGCTTGAGAGAGGCCCCTCTGAGTCATTAAGCTACCTCTCTACTGTAATGGACCTGTGGGGGGAGGGACAGATTGACGGGTCCCAGATTGACCATGAGAGGATGGGAAGGATGCAAGCTAAAGGATTGTTCTCTAGCGCTCCTTGAAATTAAAGAAAATATCTTTTTGACCCAGAAAATTATGAAATCTGGGAAAATGCTTCCCAGTAAAGAAAGCTGGATTTGGATTCTTTTTTAATAACAACTTATAAAATTTTATTTTATTTTTTAATTGATAATATCAGCACATTTTATCCATATCTTATGATCACATTCAACATTGAGGGTTTGTACCAGTACATGACACATCTTGAGTCTCCTTTTTCCCATTCCCCTGCCCTTTCTATGACCCTGCTGCTATATATATAACCTTTGTTTCCTTTTCTTGATGCTGCGCTTGTCTTTCGCCTAATGAATCCTCTTTCTCTATATTAGGATGCCACAAGAGGGGCTGATCTGGGGTTCAACATTCACATTCACCAAAAGGAGGTCATTTTGCTTCTAGGTTACAGTAGCAGAGTGTTTGAAAGTACATCACATATGTTCCATTTTTTCCCATAACAGGCAGTAAGTAATGACAACATTCTCTCTCACCAAATCTGGAATGAGCTTTATAGGCCTCACTATTGCACTGAAACAGACATTACCAATTGATAGGAATTGGCACTTAGATAATTAACCTATTTGGTGTACTCATGAAAGTACTTAATTTTTGCAGTGGTAATAAGGAAGTATTGCCAAACCACAAAAAGTTTAAAATGTTTAGAAAATGATGTCACTAGGTTCTAATAGTCCTAGTAAATATTCCATAATGTCAATTTACAGGTAGCCATGTGGTGCTTAGGAGTGCAGTACTTTGTACCTGCCTGCTCTGTAGAGACTGCCTATATTTTTTCTATATATGAATCTGTTGAAATGATTTGATTAAATTACATAACAAAAAGCAACTGTCTAAAATGAGAGCATTGAGTCTGTTAGTTTATTTAGCCAATACTTGCAACTAGCACTGTTTCTTCTATTTTATGATTCATTGTCATAATTAAGTGTATGATTATATTTCTATTCAAAGACCCTTAAAATAGCCCAGTGAAGAATTGAAGAAGTTCTCGCCATAATAACACAGTTCATTATAGACGAGTTAGACCTGAGTTAGAGACACATTCCTTGAAAAAAATCTTTTGGGTCCTCGTTCAGTATCTACCCTGAAACAGCTAAGACTGGTTTAAGACACCACCCCTTCCTTTTCACATTCAATAATATTGGCTTTGAAAACAAAGCTATTATCTCTCTGTAAATATGATAGTAATATCTGGGCTCTCTCATTGGCAGAAATACACCTGTTCTCACCTGATCTGTCCACTTTGTGTGACAGAACTGTGTGCAGGTATAAAAATTTAAGAAGAAAGTCTTGGAACTTAATTGTTTTCTGAATTCTTCTAATGAATTCTCATGATTTCAGCTCCTCAGCCTGTGTTTCTACAGTTACCTGGTGCTATCATTCCTGAGAGTTTTTGTAGGATTGCTTCTCAGAATTTCACAGCCAACAGCTCTGATCAATCCTCTCTGATCTAGTAGGTCAAAGGTTCTCAAACTTTAGGGGAGCTTATCACCCATAGGTCCGACTGAAGCACAGATTGCCAGACCCCATAGTAGATTCTCTAATTCAGCAGGTCAGCATCTATTTGTCTAACGACTTCCTCGGTAATGTCTGTGCTGCCCTTTGGGAGCCATCCTTTCAGATCCTCCCTGTTAATGTATGGGCCACTTTTCTAAATGCTCTTCACCTTCCAAAATCAATTTTGTGTTGCTATTTCCATACTTATTCTTTCCTCTTGGCCTTGTTGGTTAAACCTTTTTGTTTTGTTTTGCTTTTTGGTCAAAAATAAAATAACCTGTGGATTATTTTAGTGAGGTTTTTCCAAAGAGATACCTATTATTTTTACCTAGAATGCTCAGAATCTTCTTAACCTACAATCCCTCTTTGCCTTGACCAAAACACGACTTGCCCCAGGCAACTTGTTTTTCCTGCTCATAAACTGTGGGACCCAGTGAAGTGAGATGCAGTATTATGACCCTCTCTGGTGCTCTTCAATCTTACCTTGGATCCTTCTTTGAGACTTACACTGTCTCACAATGTGACTAGTGACCCCAACTTAGTTCCAACTTCCATTGTCCTCTAGCCACTTCCCCTTTCTATTCAAGATGGTGCAATGAGCCTCTTGGTTGTTTTCTAGACACCAATCCCTGCCATAGTCCTTGAACAATGGATTAAGGGCTTCCATAATAAACTACTGTCCATGGACTGGGTGGTTTAAACACAGAAGTGTATTATTTCATGGTTCTGGAATCCATCCCAAATCGAGGTGTTGGCAGGTTTGGTTTCTTCTGAGACCTCTCTCATTGGCCTGCAGTTGGTTGTTCTGACCTTGTCCTCACTTTATCTTCCTTGTGGGTATGTATAAGTCTGAGTCCTAGTCTCTTCTTGTAAAGACACCAGTCAGAGTGGATCAAAGCCCACCCTTGTGAACTAAATTTTCCTTGCTTACCTACTAAAGGCCTTGTCTCCAACACGGTCATGTTTTGAGGTAGTAGAGGTTAGGGTCTCAACATTGAATTTGAGGTGTAGATCACAATTCAGCCCTGAATAACAGACAACATCTCTCCAAGCCTGGTCCAGGTGACACTGTTATCAAAATATCTGGGAATGTTTATTAAAATGTAGATTCCTGGGCCTAATCTCCTCTATGCTACATAGACTATGTGAAGGCCTGGTCACATGTACTTTATCACTGTGCCTACTAATTTTTATACCAATTTAAATTTAAAAGCTTTCAACTGTTATTTTCAATGTACATATGGAACCCCACCACAGCTGCAAAGATGCTGGTGCTCATCCATGGTGTCACATCCATCCACCTCACAAGCTGCCCCTACCCATCTAACCCCTCACTCAGGCTGATCTCACAAGCTGCCCTACTGTGAATTTCATACCCTCTGACAAAGCCTCTGCCCTTCCAGCCCTCTCATTACTCTGGTCCACTTCACTCCACCTTTGAAGTCCTCCCAGCTCCTTCCTTCCAACTCTTCTCTTGGTCTCTGAGGGCTTCCCACCCTCCTTGGGTGTGTGGAGTGTGAATTCAAGATGCAAACCTACAAACAGTTATCCAAAGGGGGAAACAGAAGGCCTGAAATTAGTGAAGTAACACTGGAGCCAGGTCTTCTCCTGAGGGATTTAACAGGCAAGGAGAGACCAGGGAAGAAGGTCATTTCTACAGGTCACTTGCGCATTGCTTATAACACTGGAAAAAGTGTGGAGTGTGGGGCTGTCACGGCTGCTATTCCTTTTTGTCCCCTGTGATTCTACTAAAAAAATATTTCAAGAAGAACAAAATCAGATTTTTGTAATTGGCTGGAATGTAACGGCTGCTGGTCCTGGACATGAGTGCAGTTTGATGCCTTTTCAGGGGTCTTTGCAATTCTTTAGAACCTCCCCCAACTTGGATTTATTTTCCTTCAGATATTTCTCTTGTGCTTTGAGCAAACCTGTATTCTCACTCAGATCTCCTTTCCTGGTCAAGGTGTTCCTTTGTCATACTAAAGGGAGCTGGTGACATTGTCCCACTTCCCCAGTGGGTACCAGTGTGTAATCAGTAATGTGCGCCTCAGCTTCCCAGAGAGAGTCTTGGCTTCACATGTGATGAGTAAATACCAATTCGACATGAATTCTCTGAATTTCAAGTTGTGCATCCTAAGTTTACTTAGAAAAAAAAATAGTGTCAACCAAATGACAATTAGTGCCAAGTCTGAAAGCTGAGAACCTTTGGGGAGTGATTGGATTGATTAACACAGATTGGGAGACAGACAAAACGTATACCAGCTCACAATTCATTTCCACCTCGTCTCTCCCTCAGGAGCTATGTGAGATAGTAAAATAAACGCAATCAGCATTCTCCTCTGTGATTACACACCACTGCTGGGTGGGCAAGAGTCCACCAGACTTAGTGTTGAGCATCCTCACTTGTCATTAATCAGACTGGGCTGTAATTTTTAAATTAAAGTACAAGAGGCTCTGATACTTGTGCATCTGTTTAAAGTCTTTCACAGCTAATATCTAGCAATATTATTATTTCTAATTGTCCAGACTTCTTACCAGGAAGAGCTTGAGACTTCAGTGGCTCTCAGACACAGAGGGGCTTCTAAGAGAGTGACGACCCTTGAGGATATTCACTCAAATGGACCTTAGGGATCCTGTGAAACAGGATTGGAATTCCCAGGCAAAGGGATTTCTAAATTTCCTCATCATTTGGCTCCTGTGAATTGCTTATTCCTCAGCTATAAAAGCACAATGGACTTTTAAAAATTCAGAGTGCAGAGAGGCCACTGTTTAGGTCTCGAGTCCCCTTCTGTGCCTCGTGTCTCCATTTTCCTGTTCTCACTCTGGTCAGTGCCATTTGTTCCTCCTACTGCTAACGCTAGTGTCATTGAGAACACAAGGCAGAGTCAATCTCACTTACACAAGGGCTGAAGATTTAGAGTGTAGAGCACTTCAATTTTAAAAATTGCTGATCAGGGAATTTCAGATGCTGTGATCCTGTGGAGACAAGGTTTGGATACAAATTTTCCCCTCAGTATTAACTCAGTGTTTCAGTGCCTACCAATACCAGCTCTACTCAAGTCAAGCCTCTGTGTATAATGACTTTTTACGCTTTTTCTAATGAGAAAGTACCTTTTGCTGTAGACACCAAATCTTCAAGACCCACATATTTAACTGTCAAATTTACTTTTCAGATGTTTTTATATCTTCAAGTAAGAATTATGCTATTTAAAAATTAATTTGTGTACTAAATTAAACTTTTTGGAGATTTGTCTCATTTCTGATATACTTCAGTTTAGACGGACTGCCAAAGAATGGTACCCACTTAAAAAATAATTTATTGAGCTATAATTCATGTGTCATTCAATTCACCAATTTAAAGAGTGATTGGCTTTAGAATATTAGTGAAATCACACATCTGTCACCACACTCAAATTCCAGAATATTGTCATCTCTCCAAAAAGAAATCCCAAACCCATCAGCAGTAATACTTATTCCACCGCTTTACCTTTTGTAACAGTTAATCTTGATTGTCAGTTTGATTAGCTTGAGAGATGCCTATAAGACTGATGAAGCACCCTTCTGGGTTTATGGGGACCTGGGGATCTGCGTTTGGGCTGCAGCTTCTTTCTCTCTGTGTCTTTATCCTTGTGCCATCTCTTCCAGCCACCAGGAATTGAGTAGCTTTGCTTTGCCATACCCTTCCACCGCGATATTCCTGCCTTCAAGCCAGCTAACCATGAACTGAGTGCTCTGAAACCATGAGCCAAAGTAAATGTTTTCTTTTTTGATGTGCCAGGTATTTTGTCTCACTGATAGGAAAGCTAATATACCCTTTAGTCTCTGAAAACTACTAATCTACTTTTGGGTTCTGTAGACTTGTTTACGACAGATATTCCATACAAATGGAAGCATACAGTGTGATCTTTTGGATTTAGACTCTTATTTAGATTCATCCATATTTCAGTACTTCATTTCTTTATATTGGTGAATAATATTCCATCATATGAATGTACATTTAACTGTTGATGAACATTTAGATTGTTTCTGTTTTCTGTTTACAAATAATGGTGCTGTGAACATTCATGTAGAAGTTTTTGTGTGGATGTTTTCAACTTTAATATGTTCCTACATTTTTCAGGATTTCAACAGTCTTAAAGATATTTTAGCCATTCTTAGTCATTGAAATGGTGAATGAATTTTAGAATCAACTGCTGTATTCCTACAAAGAAGTCAGCTGTGATTCTGAAAGGGAATACATTGATTCTATGGATCAACTTTGGAAGTATTGCCATCTTAACAGTGGTAGGTCCTCTAGTCTGTGGAAATATAATGTTTTTATATTTATTGAGATCTTTAATTTCTTTCAGTACTATTACAAAACATATATGTTTTTCACACGTTTTATCAAATTTATTCCTAAATGCTTTATTCTCTTTGGTATTGTGAGTAGAAATGCTAAGTTTCATTTTTATTCCAAGAGAATAGGAAAACAATTGATTTTGATACATCAATCTTATGTTCTATCACTGTTTAGCATTCTTCTAGCTCAATAATGTTTTAGTAGATTCCTCATGAATTTCTAAATGCATAATTATGACATTCTTGAGTAGGGACAGCTTTCTTTCTTTCTTTCCAATTTGAATCCCTGCATAATGTATCACTTTATTTCCTTGCCTAAGACCTTCACTGCCATATAAAATAGAAGTGGTGAGAGGGAATAATTTTGTCTTGTTTTGATCTTCAAAGAAGAACATGCAATCTTTCACCATTGAATTTGATGTTGGATGTTAGTGTTTCACTTTTAAATTGAAGTTCCTTTTTCTTCCAATTTTATTGATAGTTTTTATCATAAAAGTATGTGAGATTTTACTAAATGCTTTTCCTACATCGATGAGATACCATAAGATATTCATTCTATAATCAATTACTATGATATAATAATAGAATTGATTTTCAAGAATTTAATGAATTTTTTTTTTTGAGACAGGGTCTCCCTTTGTAGTTCAGGCTGGCCCTGAGCTCAGCCTCAAACTCACATCACAGCAATCCTCCTGCATCAGCTTCCCAAGTGCTGGGATTACAGGTGTGAGCCACCATGCCCGGCTCTGTGGTATGTGGTACTGATTGCTGCTGGGTATGAGTGTCCATGCCCAGTACTGTATGTAGTTATCAGAGGATCAAACCCAGGCCCTTGCACTTGCAAGACAAGCACCAGATTTAATGAATTTTAGCTCTGACAAATTCTGTGTTGTCACAGAATATAATTCTTCTTATATGTCACTGGATGTTGTTTGCTGTTAATTTAAGGATTTTTGCATCCGAATTCATAAAACATATTGATCTGTAGCTTTCTTGTGAAGAGCTAGTCAGTTTGTGTATGAAGATAATACTGGCCTTATAAGGGAGTGTTTCTTATTCCATTTTAGCAAGAACTTGAGATGAACTGGCATTATTTCTTCTTTTAATGTATGGTAGAGTTCATTATTGAACACATTTGTACACAGAATTTTCTTTGTAGGTAGTCTTTGAATTACTGATTCTGTCTTCTCCTTTGCTATTGGTTTAACTAGATCTTCTTTTCTTTCCTTGAGCAAGTTTTGGAGCCATCCTTCAACTTCCTGCCTAGTTGTGTTTTTAAGTCTGAAGTATGTCTGTTGTTGATAGAAGATAGTTAGATCTATTATCTATTTTGCCTCGCTCTGTATAATAGAAGTCTGATTTCTTTTTTGATGTTTGGCTGCTGACAGCTTTCTAATTGCATCATTTCTCTCTTCCTTCCTGCTTTTTATCTAGGCAAGCTGATAAGAAGCCTGGATCTCCTATCTCTTGGCACTGGTGGAAAGTTCAAATCACTGAGCCCTGAGCTAGGCATGGGATCCTTCGCTTCAATTTTTCCACTTAATTATAATAATATCCCAATCTCTCTGCAGCCTCAAGCTGTATTTGGTCCTTCTTGAGGGCCTGTCAAGCTCCCTCAAGAACTGTGTATACGTGAACTCTGTATACATGTTACATTTTCTCTTGGTTGCCGGTGTCTAGCTTTATAAGCCTCGATGCCTGAGCTGATGTGGGGAGGACAGGTTTGTGTCGTCTCTGCAGGACCAGCATGCATGACTGTGTGCCCAGTGGAGTTCAGGGACTGGTGCCAATGTCTATCTCTGCCTTTACGGTGATGTGGGGGACATGGGGCAGGGGCTGTTCTACAACTGCAGAAATAACACTGATGTGTTTGGGAAGGGCATTGTAAGCTGCAACAGTGTGCTACCCTCAAAATGCACCTTCCTTGTTCCTTTATCTTCCTTGATCTGAAAAGCAGTGCTGAAGACTGCTATTGGAGGCTTAGCCAGTGAATAACCTCTCTCTGGCTGAGGAGAAAGTGGGTTTGCCTTTTGATTGAAAGGCAAATTTTAATGCTACCCTTTAATAAAATTACCTATACATTAGAAATTACAGCTGCATCTTGCTGTTTTCTCTGTATTACATTTTTTGTTCCTGATTTCTTACATTACTGCCTTTAGTACTAAATAGATATTTTATAGAATACTATTCCTCTTTTTGAGTTGTTTCTTTCATTATACATTCTTTGAGCTATTTTCTTAGTAGTTGCCCAGGAAATTATAGGGAACATTTTAAGTTCCAACAATGCACTTTAGGTTAATATCAATTTGAGTAGAACACACAAGCTTTGCTCCATTATTGGTTTGTTCTTTATCTTTCTGCTTTGTACTACTGTTGTCATATATATTATATCTGTACACATTATAAATTCACCAGCTCAGTTTTATATTTCTTTTATGTAGTTGCCTTTTGTATATTATATGAGAAGAAAATGGGTAGAAACAAAAAATAAATGTATATTCTCTGTATTAATCAAAGTATATTTTCCGGTGAACTTTATTACTATAGGTGAATTCTAATTAATCTCTAATATCTAAAGTAAAGATCTCCTGTTAATATTTCTCCATCTTTTTAAAAAAATTTTTTTGAGACAGGTTCTCTTTGTAGTTCAGGCTGGCCCTGAGCTCAGCCTCAAAGTCACACCACAGCAATCCTCCTGCCTCTGCCTCCCGAGTGCTGGGATTACAGGCGTGAGCCACCACGCCCGGCACTGTGGTATGGGGTACTGGTTACTGCTGGGTGTGAGTTTCCATGCCCAGTGTTGTATGTGGTTACTGGGGATCAAACCTGGGCCCTTGGGCCGGG